>VZTV01059963.1:0-21107 GCA_013400875.1 Anhinga rufa
AAAAAAAGGGTATGATTCAATAACTGCTATTTAAACTGTCAAAGAAAAGAGAAATGCATAACTCTTCCAAACATTAATTTTAAAGACAATCACAGAATTAAGGCCAGGTGCCAGTTCCCCCAGTCGGTCCTGGGGACTAGCATAGTAAAAACCAAATAAACCAATTGCTAAATCCCCAAACACTAACCTTCCAGACTCATTCAGTTACTATCCATCTCCACCTACTCTGCAACCAATCGCATTTTCTGTGCAGTAACAGTCATAGGAGATTTCATCAACATTTCTTCACTCCAGTTGTAACATAGGCTTTTTCCCTCAAAACATACGGGCACCCTTGTGACATCTGGTGCAAGGGCTTGTTCAGAGCCCCAGTTAACACTCACATGTTCATGTGACTTGTGACACGTATACGCATACATATGTATGTAACATATTAATTTTAAATTGTAAACAAAGAATTGCAAGACAAATTGAGACAAGAGGACTACATTTTTTAAAAAAAGAGACAGTAACAGTGCATCACCTGACTCATGTTAAACGGCCTCCGTACACATTTCTAATTTACAGCAAATGCAAGGTAACTTAGCCTAACTTTTTGTAAGTTGTGAGCTAATTAAATCACTTTCGCTCTTATTTTGTGTAAAATAAGAGCAAGAACATATTTAAAAATAAATACATGAATTGCTAAGAATCTTATTTTTAACTTCCAACCCTAGGTGCTAAAGGATTCTTTCATTGGCAATTCCAAGACGTGTATGATAGCCAATGTATCACCTAGCCACATAGCTACAGAGCATACCCTGAACACTTTACGATATGCTGACAGGTAGGTGATGAAGCTCTATCTTGCCAAGGTGAAAAACACAAAGAAAAAAGTTTGTGATTACATTTTATTTTGGTTGCATTGGAAATGTTGATTTAGGCAAGAAACTATTTTCACAATGAAAATAAAATCCTTACCTGTTCCAACTCTTATATTTAAACTCTCTAGGTCTTGTAAATTCTTTCTGATGACAGCTTTTAGTGATGAAAACATCACTGTACTCCTTGTAACTGCAGGATTACTAACCTCAGCAATCAAAAGTTTTGTTTTAGTTCTGTGTTGTAGTTCTGCCTAGAATGCGTGCAAGTGCTTCACCCTCCCTCCTTCACAGGAGGTGGTAAATTACAGGCTGTGCTATGCGGGGCTTAAGAGGACAAGAGATGCTTAAGGGGAAGAGGGAAAAAGGAAGCAGGTGAGGGGATAGGGTGATATCAGGTAAGCAGCTCCTCACAGTTGCAGTGATGAGTCTGATCCAAGAGCACTGTAGCCCTGTACACATATNNCTGTACACATATCACCTGAGCTAATTAGCACCACTGCAACTACTCCAAAAGCCCTAGGTTGTGTCCTGTGGGACTCTGTGATGTGCTGTGGAGAGTACTAGCTTGTCTCAAGCTGGCACTGTGCCATGCTGCATTATAAAGCATGGAAATACAACGCCCTTCCACTGAAACAGTGGCCATTTTCACTCATTTGACCCATTAATCACCGCTCAAGGAAGCACTTCAAAATACCACTATAGACCTTTCCAGAAGTTCAGGCATTTTGGCAGGGTTTTTTTTTTGTTGCCTGCATGGATAACTGACAAAACACAAATCATGACATTGAATTCAGTGTTTAGCCTTAATAAGTGAAAGCATTAGTTTGTTCGGAAGACACTTGCTATTTATCTGAAAGCATGACATCTTCTAAAGCCAGCCTCATTTACAGGGTCAAAGAGCTGAAGAAAGGCATTAAATGTTCCACCCCTGTCACAAACAGGCGTCGGACAGCTGGAAACGTATCTCCGAAACGCATCCAAAACTCTCTCCCTTTGCCACCTGGGGAAAAGAGCTCTCCAAAGAAAGTGAAGCTAGGCCTTCAGCATCCCTCAAATGCTACAAAAACTAAGGCATGTCCTGCAGCACTCCAGCCACCCAGTATCCCTTTTACCTCTGCCCCCAGGGGAATCAACAAAGGGCATGCCTACAAAGGAAATCCCAGCTCACTGTGGTTCCACCATGCTACCCCAGTTAAGGGAGTCGTACGGATAGCACACTCCCTGAAGAAGAAAACTGATGATCTGTCTCCCCACTCTGAAAAGAACCCTGCTGCAAAGGATTTCATCATCAAAAGTGCTGCCACGGCAGAAACAAAAGAGAGTATCCAGAGAGACAAGTATATGCAAGACAGACCACCTGTCCAGTGCCTGAAAGTCCAGACAGTGCAACCTGTTCAGAAGCAGCTTGTTTCTAGGGATGATTTTTCCTTTGGAGATGGAAATCTGCCTTCCGATGGCAAACAAGAATGGGAAAACACCTTTGCTAAGCAATGTGTTGAAACCTGGACAAATCTGCCTCCATTTCAGAAGGAAAGGGAAGAGCATTTACGTCTTTATCACCAGCAGTTTCAGCAGCCACCTATTCTACAGCAAAAATTGAACTATCAACCGCTTGAGAGGTTTTTAACGCAGTACAAGCCCCAGGAGATTCAAGTGAAACAGGAGCTGAGCCTTACTCCCGCAGAAGTACAGGGCAAAGAGGGGATGCAACTGGAAGATCTGGATGACAGTGATTTCAGTGAAGATTCTTTCTCACCTGTCTGTAGTCAAAAGAGTGTGAAAAGAAGAAACACCAACAAATGCAGTCAACATTCATTCTTCCTTCATCAAAGAGAACAAGGAACTGAAGAAGAGCAAAAAGGCCAAAAGCGACAGGACTTATTTTTCAAATACGCAATACCCATGCAAGAACATGAACTAGATGACAGCTGGGATTGTAGTGAGGGCAGCCCAAAGACAGAGGAATCCATTAAAAATGTAAGCTGCAGCAAAACTCCATCAGACTGGAGTTATGACTTAACTATTGAGTCCTCTCCAAGCAATACTGCAGAAAAACCTTACTGCCTGCAGGAAGATCCTGCTTGTAGCTGGAAAAATGGCAAAGACTTCCTAGCTGATCACAAACAGTACAAATCCAAACACAGATGTCTCGTCTACTCCAGTGAAGCCACCTTAACACCAGAAAAGGATGCTTCAAACCCATATATTTCTCCTGTGTTGAAATCAGGAACTCCAGAGTGCAAAGAGATTGACCTCCAGCATGAAGAGAAGGAAGAATCCACTTTGGATAGACAGGCTGCCCTTGCAGGAGATTTAAAATGGAAAGCTCGAAAAAATGGAGTTAACCATTGTGAATCTTCCAGCTGTTCCTCAGAATTAATTTCTGAGCTAATGGCCCCTTGCACGGTATCCCTTCTTGACTATGAGGAAACAACTGATACAGAGAAAGTGTCCTCTAACCTAGAGAAGTCCCCCCATGTGAAACAGATGTTGGACAGGAACATACATGGTTGCCAGAACAGGTTTGAGGAAGAGGGCTGGCGATGTACGAGAAGCAGAGCTTTGACAGACAGCATGCTGGAACTGGGGGAGCAAATGCGTCGTGGTGGAAGACATTGTGCCCTGCTGCGTTCCCCACAAACAGGGGACAAGTGGCTTTCACCTGTCTGCTGTGATGTGAAGCCATGCTGCTGCCTTCTGGGCTCAGCTTCATCAAAGCAAGGAGCCATTCACAATTTATTTGTTGGACGTGACCTGACAGAAACATCCGCAGCTGAATCCACGGGCTCCAGGGAAGAGAGAGAGGGTGGCTTGTTACTCAGTAATTCAACGTGCAAAGAACACTCAGGTGGCAGACAGTGTGATGCTGATGTTAAAGATTATACTGGTAATTCAGGAAAATCTAACTCAAATCAAGGACCCAGTGTCGAGCCCATGGCTCAGGAAATAAATGCTGATATACCTGAAAAGAGCTATTTTTCAGGGGCACCATGCTTTCTCAGTGTGGGAAATAGGGATTACACAGTCCAGCCCCCCTCTCAAGAAAGCAGCCTGCTGTTGCAGCCCAAGTCAGGACTGAGGAATGAGGACTTCAGTCATTCTGAAGACCCAGCCAAGTCAACGTTCAGCCGTGAGGAAATAGGGTTGCTAAAAAACAAGTTAATGCACAGTATTTGTATGCAAGAGACTTATGCTGCGGACTCCGGATCTGCAACCAAAGACAATAAGCTGTTAGCAAATGCAAAGAGCCCCTCAGGCATGTCCAACAGCAGGTCTCCCAGTGCTACATCAGAGATGGGAAAATGGCAGAGGGAAGCCCTAGAAAAGGCACAGTAAGTCTTGCTCATCACTAAAGTTTGTAATGAAGCTTAGAAATTCTAGACATGTGATACATTTGCCTCTATTTGCATATCACACTCGTATGTACTTCAAAAACTGATGGGAAATCAGTGGATTAATTATTTAATAAGATTAATGATAGTTTATAGTCATTATCTTATAAATATATGATTGCCCGTTATTTAGTGATATTTTAAAATCTCACAGGAAGCCAATTATTCTATTAGAGCTTCCTAGAATAATGCTAGAGGAATGAATATCATAATACAAACTGCAGTTCTCAGTAACTAGTTGGCTTCCTATAAGCTGTAAAGTACCTAAAATCTATCAAAACCTCCCATCAAGAATCAGGTGATAGCTGTTCTATCCCTACAGAAAGAAAAGTAGCTAGAGTGGCCAAGCAGTAACTGAAGATACAGATGTGAAGCTTCAGAGTACTATGAGGTGCCACTGTCAGCTCTCATGGACTGGACCGCATTCACGTGACTGCAAATATGTTGTTGGTTTGAGAACCTTGCTCAGGGGAATGAACAGCAGCAGTGCCTTCCTGCTCTGCCTGTTTTTTTCCCAAAAACCCTCATGGTTGTAAGCCATCTCACCAATTAATTGGACAACATTTTGCTCCTAGATTCCCTGTGGTAAAAAGCAGTGTGTGCCCCTGTGCTGCCCGTGTTAATGAGAGGCTGTGGCCACTCATCTCTGAGGAATCCTCAGTCATCACAGTTATCTTTAACTCCAAACCAATGCAGTCGACTGCACTTCAAGGGGCACTGGTGTGCACTTTCTGAATGCCAGGGACCACAGGCCAGCAAGGCTTCCTCTGGGGTATTCCTCCTTCTTAAAGGTTTGTTGGGGCCAACAGCAGGCTGTGTAATCAGTGGTATATTTTATGTTAATCAGACAGGCTATAGTTCGGGCCCATCAGCAGCAGCTGGATGAAATGGCATCCTTGTGCTTCAAGGAAGAGTGCTTAATAAATCAGATGTCAGCAACGGTAAGTGCTTCAGATGATGATTTCCATGCCCGTTGAATCTGCATAAATTAATCTTAGAGATTATTAACTTGAATTAGTGATATGACATTCCTTGTCAGCTCTTCCTCTCATTCTCTGATGCTTCCTTGAGTCCAAAGGAGAGGCCGCTCATTTTCAGTACCTGTTGTGTCTTTGCCGGTCTCCACACTGCCAGGTCCTTGGGGGAGAAGGAGACTGACAGGCCAACTCTGAACCACATGCCTCTGATAAAACAGCTTTCTCTTATCTTGCATCACACGTATCAGACTGTTGAAAACAGGGCATCTTTCCATGTGATGTTTTTCCCCTTACAGGCTGGAGCCAAGTAAGTCAATACCACAGGAAACAGCACACCCCTAAAGCATGGCACTGGGATGTCTCAGTTGGTGGCGCAGTGCCACGTCGCTGCTTCCTTCTGGGCATCCCTTGCCTGTCACGGCTGCAGATGTGCCAACCCCTGCCTGGCCCCACTCACTCCAGTGCTCTAACCACTGTGACTTGCGCCCTCACAGGCTCTTGACTTTTGTCATTCAAGTGCTTCTTGGCATATCCTTTTCTTGGATGACAGTAGTGTAGGCTAGACCTAAAGACTGGCACCTGCATGGCCCTACTGTTAGCTGGGCAATCCCAGTCCTGTTTCTCTTGCATCCAGATAAACGCATGTCACAGCTGTGTGAGAAATCTCATCTCTCACCCACACTATTAACACTTCCCAGTGAGAATCTCCTGCCTTTCCAATTCCCTCATCTTATCAATAAAGCTAAGCTCCATTACGGGATTACATTATCAAACCATTTTAATTCCTATCACAGTTCAGATCTGAAGTACAGCTACCGGGACTCTTGCCTCAGGGATTTCAGAATGGAGCCACCATGTGGCTTATTTGCTCTAATTTCCAGCTGCATGTGATGTGTTACCAGATATCATATAGAAGTTCACAAAGCAGCACAAGAGCCATAAACTGTATTAGTTTTGTGGGAGAGAGTGCAGTGATACAAAGCAATCTTTTGGGGTTTAAGTCTTTTGAGATTGTTCTTCCTAATCTGTTGGTCATTAGACACCAGGCCCCACCCCCCACCCCCCTTTTGTTTGTCTCTTGCAGCAAGTAATCATCTGGCCAGCAGAATTATGACAAGCTTGCCAGGCCTCACAGCAGTGTGAGGATAACTTTTATACCCTGTAGTGTTATTTCACAGCATGACCTTTCTTTGGGCAAAGAAATCAGCTTGCACTTCCCATATCAGTTTCTCTTCTTCCACTTTCAGATGGTTTTAACTTCTCCAGCCGTGAAACTTTGGCCGCAGGAGAGACTCCTGCCAAGACTGGACACATACTGAACCAAGCAGTATTTAAAATGCTTAAGTACAATATGCTGCAATAGCTGGGCTGGTATTCATTACAGTCCTGATATCCCTGCAAGACAAAGATACAGTGCAGGAGATAGCTGGAGTCCTGCCAAATAAGCTTTTGAATGACCAATTTTCATGCGGTGGCAGTTGAAGTCCCTAGCCCTGAGGGTGTTGACACTTCCCAGCATCTTAGACACTGACCTGAGAACAGAGGCACCAAACTCTGCTCTCGGCTGGAAAGCAGAGCAAGTCTGACTGCCTTATTAATACAAGCCCTGCTTAAAAATAACTGCCTCCATTTTAGTTTAAATCATAGTTTCATATCACTTTTTATCCATGAGGCAGGTTGCTATGGAAGGTGGAGTTCCCCTCGGCCAAGGCTATGTACATAGCTGGTATTTCTCATGTCAGATCTAGCAGACCTGTAGCCATGCAGGTGTTGGTCTGGCCCTGTGGCCTGATGTGAGATAACCCCTTCCGTCTCCCAAGAATGGGCTGTGATGTCTGATCAATGAGTGACCAGTTATTTTCATGGTCGCTAGATCCAACACAAGCACTGTCAGGAACAGAGTTCAGTAGACTGTAAAACTCAGTTAACCAGCTGACCTTTGAAAAGCTAACCAGTGTAGAAGGGTGATAGCAGCTGCTTTATGCATTTTTATTTTTAAACCATTGTATTAGCTGTAATTTTACCAACAGATAAAACTACCGGTGTAAGTTCCCGTTGGTATTTAGAGGCATTGACTTGTGAGAGTCAGGACTTCAATGAGACACTGATTTAATCTACTACACTATGGAATGGAAAACATGCTTTTATATACTGCTGCAGTGCATAAAATATGCTGATTTTCTTCTACCTGCTGCTATTAAACTTTCCTTTTGCCTTCCTCACCAGGATTTTCAGAATTCCGTGACCAAGCTGGATGAAGTCTTGGTACTGAAGTCAAAGTGTATCCAAACGATGCGAGCCCAGCTTCAGCTCTATTTAGCCTCTCCTGGCACTGACATGTCCCTGCAAACACCTCCACCAGTTTAGACCTCCTTTGCTTGTGCGTGCACAAGAACAGCTGTGGAAACAGCCAGCCAGTGTTTCACCACACTTGGTGCTGCAGAGTGTGGGTGGGTAGGGGATAGCTTTTGGTTTGATGTTTATGATTAGTGTGTATTTTAGATAAGGATGGAGAGAATTCCGAGTAAATGAGAGCTGACTACTTGGCACCACAAGGTTTTGTGTTTCCTTCATACCAGGAAGCCACATTCTTAAGAATAACAATTCAGCAGCCTTTAAATGTCTGACCAAGCAGCAATATTCATAGCAGCTTCTCACATGTTAAAGGCACTTCTGTGTTGCCAAGAAATGAGAGGGAAAGAAAAAGCATGTTGAAGCCAGACACAGGTGTGAACAGAAATGCTCAGGAGCAGTCCAGAAAAGTGATTGCAAACAGAAGCCAGGAAAGAGAGAGGAGCCACTGTTTGTTAAATACACTAACGTAACAAGACCATAAGTAAAGGGAAGTCAAGGCAGGGCAAGAAGTGCTGTCACTTTCAGAAGAAGGAAGGCTGTTGTTGCATTTGTTCTTTGCTGGGGATGAGCGCTCCAGAGCTCCTGAAAGAGGTAACGAGGCAACGAGTGGTTTGGTAGGAGCTTTGTACCAAAGGTTCACCTAGTGTGCTAATAAGCATGTGGGTTTCATATTGCTGCCAACAGCGAGAGGCCAACAGCTTACCTGCTACAAACCATGTCTGATCCCTGCGCTGTGGCACAGCTTCAGTGCGCTCATCGGCCCGGTTGACAGAATTGATTTTTCACATCAAAAGAGGCTCTGGTTAGAGGCAGTGGCATTGCAGAAGCTGCTATCAGTGCTGTTGAGTGAACCTGGTATTTGAATCAAGAACTACAGAGTGATCAGCTGGAGCCCTGCAAAAGCTCCGGCGCTGCACGCATCACATCTGAACCACACAATAAGCCCACTTGCTGCTGCCACAAGTGACCTTGAAACATGCTCAGCTGACAACATGCTACGTGAGCACTCCCGCTCCAAAATTAGGGCTGTTGCAGCACATTTGGCCATCTCAGCGCCTTCTCAGTAATGCCTATAGTAGCTCAGTCAAAGCCTGCTCAGTAGCCAGAAATACCAAGGGTAAGGGAACGCTGCTGTCCGACCAGCTGTGAATTTTACTGCCTGCTTCTACAGCTACCCCAAGGAGCCCAGGTCTGGCTGAGCAGCAGAACAGTAATGGCAGTGACACTCAGTTATCTGGATTGCCTATTTGGTGCAAACACTCCCAGGAATATCACACAGCATGGCCCTGGAGAACAGAAGTGCAAGGGGAGGACTCCGAACAGAAGTCCTACATCAGTGCCCTGACTGCTGGGTTTGGTTTGGTTTTGTTTTTTTTTCTTTTAGCACAGGTTCATCTCCATCTTGCAATTGAGACTGGATTACTCTGTGGAGCAGAGTCCCTCCAGGGTGGTCTGAGTTTATGGGTCTCAAGATGGTTCCTGTGTCCATGTTACAGGCCAGCAGGAAGTCACGCCCAAAGCCAGGTCTCACAGCCCCCTTTTCAGAAGCCTTCCTTGCCCAGAGAAATGAGGCTTCCAGGAGCAAGACTCTTAGCATCAGCAATATTTTGGTATTTGTGCACAGCGCAGAGCAGGGGTGCTTCACAGCCACTGCATAGCTATAAAGCAGTGGGACACTCAGTGTCTTGTTAAACCCATGGAGGGAAGAGCAGGCATTAAACCAAGCTCCCCTTTAAAACAAGCAACTCTTAGAAAGCCTCCCTGCACCTCCTGGGGCCAGGGACACCTTTCCTGGGCATATGGTGAGGACAACATGTGGCAGCTGGGCAGGCCTTGTACCTTCTGAAAACATAAATGAATGTGAGCAATTACCGTAGTTTTCTGAGCAAGCACACAGAAAACGGCTATCGGGGAGCTGCTGAGGAGTTCTGCAACTTCATTTGGAGCTGAGGAAAAGGTTGGGCTATGGGATGTGTGCTCAGGTCATAGGAAAATGAGACACAGGGCTAGGGAGGAAAACTCTCCCTCCACATACTCAGACAGTTGGGAGATGAGTATGTGTTGGTTGTACTTTCAGTCTTTAAAGAGCAGCTCGGCAAAGTACATTCACAGGCATTTCCAGTCCCTTACCCAAGCTGGCCATTTCCAAAGTAACACACAAGGAAGGACCATTCACACAACCCATGGTGCCGTATCCTAACCTCGGTGCTTTCAGAGGTAGTTGTAACAAGACAGACGAGTGACCAAGAATTTCCATGGGCAGAGGAGATGGGAGGTAAGTCAGCTACCAGGCGCGAGCCACCTGGGAGTCCTGCCGGGTCTACTGTGAAGAAGGCAAGCCTCTCTGGCAGATCTAAGCCCCACTGCAAGTTGCCAGAGCAGGAACTATTTGCTCCCCAGAGGAACGTCCAGGAACACTGAGAAACAACAAATAAATAAAAAATCATCATCAAAAAAGCAATTTTCCAAGGGCTGATATCTTTTTTTAAACTATTTTGATAAAATAAAGCAGCCCTGGCTGTGAAAATCCACCCATCCTTGGCAATAGCAGGACTACAGAAACACTTAAACTGTTGCATGCCAGGAGATACCAAAACCGGGCTCCTCATATGCAATGGAAACTGCCAAAAGCTGTCGTCAAAAATGGTAATGTTTTTCTCTCCAGTCTTATTACCTAGATGCTGCTTTATTTCTTGTGTGAAAGTGTGCTAAATGATCATTTTAAAAGTGTCATCCCCTTCCTGCTGTTTGATATTGCACCGACACCTGATATGAACGGTTTTCATTTCAACTTGAGGAATGTATATGAAAGTATTTGCTGTTACAGCAGTCTAAGAGATTAAAAGAGCCTGACCATGTACAATCAAATAAATACAGCACTCAAATGGGTTCACTTTTGTATTCAGGTGCAACAAAGACTGTTAATGCTCATGGCAGATACTTGGTATTTTATTTGAATAATTAACATTATTTAAAATAAAATACAATTTACTACAGAACTCTGTTAAAATTTGTTTTGGAGTAAATGTGATGAAAATGCCTGTTTGTTTGACTGCAAAAGATTAACTAGGGCTGGGAATCAGTACCAGATCCCCCTCACACCTGGCCTGTTGGCACAGCTGGTGTTTCCGAAGCTGTCCCGCAGCCACCAGCAGCAGACGGGAACAGCCTGTGGCAGCAGCAGAACAACCCCTGCACCAGGTTTTGCTGCACTGCTGGCAGAAGCCGGCCGCCTGCCCAGCATGGAACGCTGCCGGGCCACACGCCGCGCAGAAAAGCTGCTGATGCAGGCCCTGGGGTCGGTGACCCGCGCTGCCCAGGGCGCTCCGGCAGAGCCAAGCTGCTGCAGGAGCCACAAGGCCGGCTGAAGAAAACCCCGGGGGCACGCTGCGGCCCTGGGCATCTGCGGCTCCCACGGCCTGACAGTCTGTAGGACCCCAGGGCAAGTCGCCCTCAAACCAAGGCAGCAGCCACAGCAGCACCTCGCACCCCACCGGGCCTCCAGCCATCCGCAGGCAGAGCAGGAGCCCGCGGCTGCCGTGGGGGCGGCTGACGGCCCTTCAGTGTCAGAGCCCTTACCAGGGTGCTGCTGCCCAGGAAGTGTCCGGAGGCAGCCCAGCAGTCTCTGGCTTAATGCACAACCACTCATTTTGGCTCTGCCTCCATGCTCCTCCTCACAAGCCTTTCCACCAAGGCACCCAGACCTCAGTATCTGGCAGCAGCTAGCACAAGGCATCAGAGCAACCTCTGACAAAGCCCAAACAGTGCCAAGTGCCAGGTACATAAATAAATCTGACCTGAGAACCTAAGGAAAAGCCCCAAGGTCTCAGGTGTGACCAGGGATGCAGTCCTCACCAGCTAGCAGCCGGGCAGAGCCCAGCCCGCCAGCCGTCAGCAGGGCCTCCCCACATCCAGGCGGAGCTTCGTCCCTCATTTGACAGGAGAGAACGACTGTACCAGAGCCACCACTGACACACAGTGCCCAAAACAACATTCAAGTCTCATCACATTGTGTCACTTGTTACAGGTTTCTTCTGAAGAGCCTCTCCCCATAGCCACCAGGTTATTCCCCCTCACCCCGTGGTCTTTCCTTCTGCAAGAAGCTGCCCCAGAAACACACTTCCAGCCCTCAGCCACCCAGTGCTGTAAACCCAGAAACGTCACTGCCTAAAAGAGCAACGTCACCAGGGAAGACACACACAGGCAGGTACGTGGTATCCCTTCCCATCCCCACCCCTCTGCTCTCACCTCCACAACAGCCTCCCTGAGCAGAGCGGTCACTGTCAGGGGGGGGGTTAAGAGCTGGCCCCCGTGGTGGGACTGTGAAAGAAACTTAACACACATTAACACAACCAAAGAGATTATTTTATTCAGAGGTTTGGTCTAAATAGTTGTTTCTTCGCTGGCAGGACTTCTTGCCCCTTCAGGCGTGTCTAGTATCAGACAGGGACTTGTTTGGAGACTAATTCTGAGACACCGAAACAAGCAACACAAACGAATGCCCTCAAGCAGTTACAGTAAAGCAGTCCGAGTTTCATTTTCCAGCTTTTCTGATTAATCAGGAACCCCATTTCCTTGTTTCAAACTGTCACGTTTCTCACCTGGGAAGGAAAGCTGGACAACTGCTTTACCTGCACCCACAGAGGCAGCAGCTGCTGAATGACCTTCTTAGACAAGTTTTAATTTCAGCCCCACCACCAGAAGCTGGTGACGCTCAGTGCTGTGGGATACGATGCAAGGCAATCTGCCCTCATCACCCATCTCCACGTCTCCTAGATACCTGCCTGCTACATCTCTCATCAGCATCATTTTAAGTAAAGGTATGTAATTAACATAGTTGCGCACCTCACAGAGAATTCCAGCAGTTAACACTGGACCCAAATCAGATAAAGTTAACAGCATAATGGAGACAAATGCCATCTCCTTCAGGGTCCTGATGAGCTAAAAACTCGTACTGAAAAACCTCAACTGAGGCTACAAGCTGAGCCGTCCTCCCCTCCCGAAGTCCAGTGCTCCCAGCTCCATGCTCTAACATTAGTTTGGATCCCCAGGCTTGGTTTTTGCAACAGAACAAAAATAAGCCACAGAAAAGAGCAGCACGTTCCACCACTGCAGCTGCCTGCCCAGAGACCTCTGGCTGTTCTGCCCAACACACAGCATTCACGTGTGCCTACCGGAACGGGCAGCACCTGGGCGGGCAGGATCCAGTACCTTCATCTGCTGAAGCCAAAGAGCATGAGAGATGGGAACCATGACACTGGGAGTTATATTTGAGGGTTTTATTAGTTCTTCTTCTGCAGAATCAAATTATTTAGCAAATTACTTTGAAGATTCCTCAAGACTGGTGATATTTTATGTATTTAGACCTTGAACAATGTACAACTTAATACTTTGAACTATCAAAAACAACCCAAAACCTGATTTCTAGTACTAGATGTTATTATGTAATTCTATAGCAGTGTGAGAAATGGAACTAATGCAGTGAGTATATTTGTTTTAAAGAAAGTGCTTGAAAGAAACCTCCTGCATCACACTGATTATTATTTAAAACAAAAAGATAACTGATTTCCTAGCAGGGCATTGTTTTAAATATCCTACAAGCCTGGGGGATTAAGAATACTGAGCCCCAGCTCTCTGCCTTCAGGTTCAAGAACCAACACAAGTTGCAGGTCCAGGTAGAGTTCACAGCTTACCCGTTCCAAGAGAACTTACACACCACTCAGCATTGGACACTCGTGTCTGGCAGAAGTGTTGGATGCATGGGTGAAAAAAAAACACAAGAGGAACAGCTTCTCTCTTTATGCATAGCGACAGTTTCTGAACCAGTGTTTTACTAAGTTACAGACTAACTTTCAACCAAAAAGTAAAACTCCATTGCACTAAAGGTCAAATTTAACCAGTTAATCTGGATTGTGACACAGTCAAGTAAATCAGTACAAGCAGACACCATGAAAGCAGCTTCAAAGAACCAAAGCATCCTAGTTTCAGAACCAACTTAGTATTATTCTGTCCAACTCCAGTGCAACAGTGAAGGGGGAAGGGGGAACCAACCCTGCCTCTACCTATGTACAATTCCAGTAGAGGCTGGGCAGTCTAAACTCTCCGTGGCCAAGCTGGAAAAAGGAAACTTAGGAAAGGACACTTAAAAAATTTAATTTAAGAAAGAAAGTTGGCTCTCAGTGGAAAGAGAAACACTGGAGTGATGCACGCGGGCGGGCTTGCTCAGTCACTCTCCTATGTATGCGAAAAGCCGGACTCCATCCTGCCGAGAGCAAGTCACACTGGATGTGAAGGTGGCGGGGCTGGTCCTGCTCCACTGCACGCCGAGAATCCGGGAATGTGTTTTCAGCTGGCTCCTGCACGGGCCATTAGATCTTCCAAAGCGTTTTGTTGGTCGTTGTTATGTAATAATAAGACCTCCTTAATGTCTTTTAGTTCAAAGCCCATTTCTTTAAATTGACTCATTAGTTGGAGAAGTTCTGTGATCTGGAAGACACAGACAGTCCGTTATTTGCAAAAAAAAAAGAGAACTAGTGCTTGGTGGAGGAATAGCACAGAGCCAGTCTTCAGCAACTGGGCACTCAACAGGGTGAATTTCTCCTCCCCAAGTGCATCCCATCCCAGCTCTGTTTGGAGAAAGCTCGCTTGCACTGGAACCAGGGGAGCTCTGGGTGCAGCAGCCCACAGAGCCCCACCTTCAGTCCCCTGTGTTCGCAGTCCTGCATTTCCAAAATCCTCTTCAGCAAGGGCACCAAAGTTCAGCCTGTGGGGGTGTCTCTCTCCCAGTAGGAAATTTATCAGCCTGGCCCAATTTGGGCTGATTAATGCAATTAATGGCACCCTGCTCCCCCATCCAGCAGCTCCTGCTGCATCTGATTTATTTTAAAGTTACTTTGGACTGGGAACAGTACAACAGCCCTTGCTATTAATTGGCTCTTCAGACCTAGGGTGGACTTGGGGGATTGGCACAAATCCTATTGGACACACTGTGTACGACACTACCCACATCAACCACAAATCCTCCCTGAACTTTGAAAAAATAAAGTGATGAGAATCAGCTGATGAGACTTTTATGAAGCCCCTGCCATTTACAGTGCCTCCACTCCACTCCAGCGGAAAGAAAAACCCAAAACCAAGCAAACAGGTTGAAATGGGCAATTGGGAGATTAGCCACTTCCAATTTTGGGGTTAAGCCAGTAGCAAATGTGTTTCCTGAAATCAGTCGCTTCTCCCATCTTCACAGTGTTGCACCTCTGTTTGCAAGCTCATCGCTAAGTCCAAGAAAGGCAGGAAGGCGTAAATATATCGGGGGGTGGGGGTGGGTTGCACCTCTAAAGATTTCATATAATAACCTGGGACGCAACAGACTGGCAGACTTTGCTGTCCTCTGCCCTGGTTACCTGCTCCTGCCTTTGTACCCTGGGTGCCGGTAAAGCAGCCAGACAATAAACCAGACCCCAAAATCTGTATTTTCCAGCTTCTTCCAGAGCAAGCCCTAACCCAATTTGCTGAGCAGCCAGGCAGATGTGTTTGTACAAGGGAAGAGATTCATGGCCAGGGCAGGTTGGCAGGGTTTGAAAGATAACTTGCTGCTTCTGAAATTAACCATCTGTGAACCAAGCACCTCACTGACAAGAGAACTCTGGGTTCAAAACACTACAACTAGTACAAGCAGGGTCTTTAAAAAAATCCTGTCCCCATCAAAATGCATGCAAATGATTAATAAAAGGATGCAGAAGAATTCTAATGCTTTAACACATATTTGCTTTATCACCACAAAGGCATCCTTTAGCAGTCAGTTTTTGGAAAGAAGGCAGCATTGCTGTGAAAGCCAGAATTATGTCCGTCAAAGGAACTGCTGCTGGAATTCCCCATCATGGTGCATTCTCTCTATTCCTTAGCATGTTGCACCCTCACCTTCTCCTCTGAACACTGGTGCATTTCCAAAGCTGCTTCAACAAGAAGTGGATCAAAGCCCTTCTCACAAAGCTGTCCATGTGCAAACAGGTAATCCAAAACCTGTGGGGAATAGAAAAGCTAAGTTTGCAGAGTGGCATTAGCAGCACGCAGTTGAGTACCTTCTCTGTACCCACAGAGGGGCTGAGCATGACCCTACCCCAGGCTTCACCAGGCACCAAGATAAAGTCCTTCCTACCTACTAGAGCTGAGATGCTCTTTACACAAGAGCTTGTTCAGAGAAAACAGACGAGCCCTTCTGATCTCCTGTGCTCTCCCACCAGCTCTGAACATCATTTTCTACTCTAGTTAAAACAGTCTCAGAAGCTTATCTTTAGCCTTCCATGCCTGATCACTGAGCAGAAGGCAGAAGTTTAACCATGTTTTTTGTAAGTTTTAAAACTAAACTGTAGGTCAAGCAGTCAAGACGTGTCAGCATTTAACTTCCTCTCAGACAGCCACAAGAGCTGATGCAACCTGAAAACAGTCAGCCTTTTAAGATCAACTTGGCATACTGGCGAGCGAGCTGCAAATCCCAGCTCACACACCCAGAAACAGCTGCTAAATTTCTTACCTGTCCTCAGCTTTGAGAGGTACAGGGAAAGGTCAGAAAGGTAACGCTAGGAAGGCGAAAGAACGCAGCTTACAAATACAGCAGGATTTAAAACCACCTTCCTAAGGGCCATTTTTTCCATTTGATACCACAGTTCACTGCAGCCCACAGCTTAAACCGCTCTCAATGCGTAGGTAGTGGGTGACCATATCAGCTCCACAAGCAGAAGTCACGGGGACACTCCTCCTCCCCAGGGGCAGCCCTGCGAGGCGATGCTCTGCGCAGCACACAGCCTGCCTAGGGTCAGCACGGAAAGTTTGGCTGTGCTCTCCCAGCTTTAAAATGTTTCTTTGAAGCGGATCCAACACCCAGAGCCACGCTTCACCCTGCAGCGCTTTATGCTCTGTGACCTGGTTTTAGCAACCATTTGAGGCAACACATGAGGCAGGAAGTTCCACAACCAGAGCGCACAAAAGAAAGTCGGTCAGCAGTGCTTTGCGAGAGCCTTCCAGGGCTGTCTTAAGCCTGCAGGGGCCAATCTCCCTACAGGGAGAGACGTCAGCATCGTAACCCCTTGTGCTCAGAACAGGGGAAGTTGGCTGCCTTTCTGTCACATGGCACTAAGCATGGCATAGAGCCATGCTAAGCTTCCTTCAGATGGTTATGTGGCTCCCGGGAAGGCCCAGTACCTCTCCCAGCTTCACGCAGAGCTGAGAGGGCTCATCCCAAGCCCAGTGCAGCTCTGACCCAGCACCCACAGGTGTGGCTGACTCAAGCAGTCTCTCATCGGAAACATGCGCAGACACTATTTTCTTCTGTTTTGGGAGCCTTTACTGGCAGGTGACAATTTCTCTAGCCGTTAATATCGCAGTGGCTACGGGCTGCAATCCCGTTAGAATAAAAGCATTCCCCCCCATCCATTTTGCAAACCCAAGGCTGTTTATCAGCAGAATCAGCATCCAATCAAGGGTTTCCTTCCTGTTGCACAAGCTCTTACCTGGTCTATGTTCTGTCCCTTCTTCTTCATGGCTTTCAGGACGTTCTCGGGCGAGTACCCCATGTTGACGACTGTCTCTACGCACTGCCTCTCGCTAGCAGAGAGGGACTGCTGTAGTTCAGGAGCAGGGCCACCCAACCGCTTCGGGCAGCTGGTGTTATTGGGCACTTTAGACACTGGGAAATTTTGGTGCATTACCTAAAGGGGAAAACCCAGAGGCTGAGGTGATAGTCATCTTCTACATCCCCACACCCTGTTTCTGGCTAGTACAGAACCAGGATACCCCATGTAATTAATCTGAGAGGCTTTCTAAATACTGCCCTTGGGAAGCTACTCACTGGTAGGATGAAACCCAGTCTGACTCCCACCATACTCTGTTTACCCTCAAAACAAAATCAACATCCCAGATTAGTCACAATACACCCTCTCCTACTGGTGGAGCCAAAACCTTTCAATACCCAACCTTTGCAGCAGTGAAGGTCCTTATGACACAGCCAAGCCCTGTACCTCAGAGGAAGGAGGAAGATGGCTTCCTTCACCACAAGTTCACTCGTCACCTATGATTTTCTGTACTCAAAGGAACTCCACTTCTGGAGACTTTCAGAAATATGATCCAGTGCAAGCACACAGGTATTGCGAAACTTACCACAGGGATTTCTGTTTCCTTGTAGTCTGGGTGTACCTGTTGGACAACACATGAATAAGATGACTATAAACATTATGCACCAGTGAGCAGAATTTGCTATAGCTATGGTAGAAGGGTTTTATGGGACAGACCTGGGAATAAGTCTACTCTACTAGAGAGGCTTGTGGTCTGATCAGGCTTCCACATCTGAGATGCAGGCATTACACAGTTGTGTGCAGTTATAGATCAGCAATCGGAAGGACTGTGTCTTCTCTCAGCACTCTACAAATGGATTTACTCCAAGAAGGATGTTTCCCCCCTCACAGTAATTGTATACTTCTTTATTCTGTCACTGTGATGGCTACATGTTCATACAGCTCAGTGTAACATGCTGGCTCCTGTTCAGATCTTGACACAGTGCTACGCAGCCTGAATGATGGTGATAATTTCAAAGTCACTGCCTAGAGAATTAACTTTTTGACCATCGGAAGGAATAAGAGAAGCATATAACCCTTTTCTACTCTCAAAGCACTGCACTTCATATGCCACATATGAGCAATGTGGCACACTGTCTAAAAAGAGGAGGTGATTTTTCTACCAATGCCCAACACTTGGTCACATTCCCAGTACACCAGCAAGGCTGGGTAACGTTTTGCCGTACACCTGCTCCGTTTCTGCAGAACTGGGCTGCCACAGGGCAGAACCAACAAACCACTTTATACTACTTTGCCCAAGATAAGAGCGGCGCAAAGGCACAACTTTGCCTCACCAAATCTGTATGCTTATATTCGTCCATTTAAAAGTCTTCCTGCATTTTAAATAGAATTAGAAAAAAAGACTGCAAGAAATCATTGTGGACCAAGAGCCTCTGTTTTTTGCGTTTCTTTGTACTTATTATGCCAACATAAATTCATTGAAAGCATGCCAACTTTCAGAAAGGCCTTGTTTGGGCCCAAACTAAACAAAAAACTGTTTACAGAAAAACAGTTTGAGAAAATCTATTAGGATTTTGACGAATTCCATTTATTTGCAAAAAAAAAACACCCAAACTACCACCAGCAAGGAGGTTTTGTTATGCATTTCTGACTAGTTTCATTTCCAGGGTAAGAACTTCTCTTCTAAGAGACAAAGCCTGAGAAATCACATTCAGTCGGATGGACTGGTTTACCCAAGAACCTCTCCTCATGGTGGCAGAGGGATTCAAAGCTCACTGCACACACCCTCTTCATGCACTTTTGCCAGAGCAGAAAGCACTAGAATATGGGATACACTGAGATGGGGGTCTGGATTAGCCCTGAAATCAGCTGGTTATCAAACTGAAGGATGATGCTTTGTTACTGACAGCTGCAGCCAGGAAAACCAAAAATGCTTCTGACACCACAGATTCAAGACTCTGGGAAAACCAACTCCTCCTCCTCAATTTACTTGAGCATGACAACCTGTGCTTGTGGTCACTGACTTCCAGCAGAGGAGGGGAACACCCACAGGAATTGCAGGGAACAAAGCCAGGTCTGGTCACTCAGCAGCTGCGCTCCCTTACATCCCAAACCTGCATTCCAGTGCCCTTCAAGAAGCAGAGCTGTAGTGCTTTCAGCATGTGCTTGCACACTGTGCCTACTTTTAGGGACTTCATACAGGGGCTGGGAGCCCTGCTTGCAGCTGGTGCGCCCACACACAAACACGCTACTGCAGCGGTATATATTCTGAATGGTCCACCAGGAATGTCCTGTCCTCCCATAACCAGATATTTCTGGCACTAAAAACATCACACTAGTCAGATCTCTGACCAGCTTTGTTTAATCCCAACCTGTTGTCTTCACTAGTAATTTCTCCCTCTGCCAATGCTGCAAAAAGCAAACCAGTGAGCTTCAAAAAAAGAGGAGGGGTCCACCCAGAACGGAATCAATGTGGACTCAGAGAAATCACAGGTTTATTTCCATCCAAAAAGTCCTAGACCAGATTCACTGGTAAAGCATAAACTCTGGTGGTACCTCCAATTCCAAAGTTAAAATTTTTAGTCTTGTAAGGAAAAAAAGAGACTATATATATGTAATCACTGTGGAATACACTAGGACATATAATTGTCCTGAGGCTTTCTAAAAACGACAGGCTTATTCTTGTGTAAACCTTGCAGAAAAGGGTTGCATGACCCTTCTGCTCCCAGTCACAGAGATCACTCTGAGCTCCTACTATTATTTTCATACACTGAGGATTTTTGTTACATTTACTTCAATACCTTTGTTGCATTTGCTTCAATTTCTTGCAGCTCAGCTGCCATTTTCCAGCTGTCATTTGACAGTCCATTGTCATATGGGACCATATTGTGGAAGCATGAAACAAGTATAGTCTGAAGTCTTGGAATTTAAACAGGAAAAACTAGTTCTGTTGGCATACCTATTTCTTGCTTTGCTTCCAAACCAGAAAGTTTCAAATTAAGATCTCTATTACTTCTAGTTAAGTCTATTTTTTTGTTTGTTTATCAGTTTTTATCTTCCTTTACAGCGTTCTTGCGAATACTCCTTCCCTCTTGGTCTTAATGCCATCTGAATGCCCATTTATGTAGTTGTAAGTGATCTTTCATGTTAAACCCTAGAGATGTGTCACATGTCATACTTTGAGGTTTCACCTCTGAGCTACATTCGATCACACAGTCGCCTCTCAAACCTGTGATCTGTAGCAGCGAGCACTTGCTCAGCACATTGCTGCTTCTGCCAAAGTTTACTATATTAAATTTGTTCTAGTGATCAATACACAGCTGTTCTGCTGTGCTCTGACAAATACACTAGTTGCCAGAATACTGCATTTCACAATTAACAGTGCATTTACCTAAGCCTGAAAAGCAGCGAAGGCACAACAGGAGAAAAGCAGCATCACTTGTTTCAGAGCACACGGTATCACACAAAAACCTATAGTATGCCAGTAAGACCACAGAACCTCTGAAGCATTGCTTATATTGGACAGAAGATACCAGATTATTTTAGAGCCAGCTAGGAGATCTGTCTATACAGCTTTCACTAGGCTTCATGAGTGTTGGTGTCCGGGTATTAGCTTCTGTGGAAAGAAACAGCCCACAAGCTTACTCAAATCTCTGCTCTTAACCACAAAGAGACAAAGACAACAGCTGGTGTGAAGTTATATGTCCCCTAAGTAATTTTAGAACTTGCTGTAAGTTTGAGGAAATGAAGTATCAACCTCCCATATCAGAGCCGTATGGCAACCAACTGTTACATTAGTGATCCGAGAGGATCTTCATGACTGGTTTTGGTATCCACCAAGCAATCCTTCCACCCCCCTTCACAAGGAGGCAAATAGCAGATTTCATACCACCATAATTTTTTTCCTTTTAAAGATTAGATTTTAAAAGGATCTCAAGAAGAAAATTGTTTGAG
>VZTV01059970.1:0-12332 GCA_013400875.1 Anhinga rufa
ATATCTGGTGATTTTTTTCCTTGGTGTATGCCATCAGGACATCTGCTTGCTGTAACAATATGGAAGATGGCAGACAGTGTTTTCTGTTTGAGGTAGATTTGCCTGACTTCAGCTATCTCAAAATCACAGGTCATAACCAGTTGTCTGTTCCCAGCGCAGTCGGTGGAGAAGTGGAGAGGGATCCTTCCCATCTGAGATGGGTGTCTGAGACAGATGGATTGATTTGCCCTCCAGCAGCTCCTGCTTCTGGGAGTTTTGAACAGGCGCCCAACTCTTAGACCATTAAATCAGGTAAAATTGATTCATTTCTCAAATTTAAAAAAAAAAAAAATATAGGATGAAAATTGCTAAACTCCAAGTAGGGTATTAAGCCCTAGGACTGCAGAAAACCCCTCCTTGGTTTGTAGCGCCTTGTCCTTTGGAAAGACTTTACCACCCATAGCCAGGGAGGCAAAGGATGGACCTTCAAGCTCCTCAGTTCCAAACCTCAGGCTGCTTTTGGGACACCACAGTCCCTGACAACATTGCATACAGACTTGTTTTCCTCCTGCTTGCTCTTGCTCTTGTTGGATTTGTAGGAGTACCAACAGCAGAGGAAGAAACCTTGAGACTACCGGGCTTGCCTCTCTTACCCTGCTGGGTACTGGCATTTAAAAGATCATCTATAAGCTACTTATGTAACATTTGCCCAAGGAAAAGACATACAAAAAAAATTTACTTTTTTCCATGTTAGGACATCCAACCTTGCAACATCTGCCCTTCATGTATGCCTTGAAGATGCCCCATTAGCTGAGGAGCGGCACAGTCCCTAGCCCCTCCATGAGACACGGTGTGCAGAACCCCTGGCAATGTTCTGGCCAAAATCAGCCAAAAGAGAGCAATTTGGGGCAGGGAACACCCAGCCCCTTCCACACCTCTGAAGTGTGTGCCTGAAGTGGATTTGCTCTACTTACATTTTTTCTCGTACAGACTGAAGGAACAGCTTCGTAGAGACCTACCAACCCACTGAAGTGCCTCTGAAAATGCCGCTCCTCCTCCTCTATGTCCTGCTGCTGCCACCAGGAGCCTTTCCTGGAGGTAGCTATGCTGAGACGTTACCACACAGTGTCACACAAGCAACACCACACTTATTTTGCTCTCTGCCTGCTTTTCTTCCTTGCAGGTTTCACACCCACTTGAACATTTGGTCCACCAAATAGGAAGGAAGGACTGAAATCGTACCCAGACACAAACCCGTCAAGGGAGGGGAAAAAACCAAACAGCCACTATTTTTCAGCTGGAAATTTTTCTTTCTCTGCTGGATAGGTTTTAAAGTCCACAAGTTTGTGCTATGGAGTAATTTTGCAATCTTGGTGTATATATTAAACAAGGAAATAGGAAATAGCTTGCTCTCTAAGTCCTTGTTTTATTCAAATGAACAGAGGATGTGATAAACAGCACTTTCTTGAAAAGCAACACATTGCGCAGGGCAGCAAAATCAGAGTCGGAGGTGGCTGAACAGCGCTAAAGCTCAGACCGTCTCATCAGTGTTTGCAATATTTTATACTGCAAATGGGGTTTTTTTCCCAGTTGCTGGATAGCATCGCTAAACAGGAATTCTCAGCTCATGGGTTAGGAGGAATCCTGAAAACCAGCCACACTCCGTGATCTCATAAATCACCGACATTAGAAAAGTGTGTGTGCACAGAACGAATGTAAAGTCTTTCCTCCAAAGATCGTGCAGCCTAAAAAGCAGATTCACCGGCCTGCTCCGGCCAAGCCGTGCTATCCCAGAGACACAATGGAGCTATGAAACCAGCCAGGCTTGTAATTGCTTTGCATCACAAATATCCAGAGCAGCCAGACCACACTGGTGAATCTGGCTGTAATGTAATAGGAGCAAGAGCAATAAAAGTGTAGAGTACATGTGGGTTACGGCATTAGGAGATGATGGTCATGCTGTGATGCCCTCTGTGCACCATGGTGGCTCAATGAATTCATTATCCCACATTGTTTCAATTTGATTTTCCTACACACCACCAGAGAAACGTGGTTTAAGGGGGCTCTGAATGAACACTGCGAAATTCAGGAGGGGCCCTAAATTATATGGAGAAGCACAGAAAAGTCCTGATTCAGAAGGAGATAAGAAGAATAATGAAAAGGGTATTAAAATCAGTCTGGCAGACAAAAGAAAGAGTCATAGATACAGCCTGCCGTCCATTTTTTTTTTCTTTCTTAATTTACAGATTGTAAATAAACTGCACTGTCTTTCCAAATGACGTCAAATGAGGGATCAGGATCCTCAAAGAGCCCTCGCTGCAATCATACTGTAAAATCCAGCACCGCAAGCAGGCCAACGGCTATGTTTTCTCTTTAAATTCCTGCTTGGAGTCTCAGCAGGAAGATATTAACTTTTATTGGACTTCCATAGCACAATAGCGCCCATACTTCAGAAGCACATAAAACACTGTGTAAATGCTGCTTGCCCTGAGGAGCACCAGCAAACCAGGGAAACATCAGCCACGGAAGATGCTCAGGTGCGCCAAGCGATGCTGTGATGGAGGGAAGACTCAGGATGGACCACGGACCCCCACACTCCCATCTGCCTTGATCTTCTCTACTTTCTAATTTCATCTTTCAGCAAGAGCACAATTGGTTCGCACGGCATTTCATTCGGGAGTTTAATTAGGTCCCTTCTTGCCAGATGAGCAGAGAGGGGCCGAGGGTGCTCCGTGGCCCTGCACGGCCTGGGCGAGCGGATCCTCCCGCAGGACTCCATGCGGCTCGGTGCCTGGCAATTTGTTTACTTAATCAGATGCAGAGCGATTCGGTGGCAGTGGAGAGGTTTCTATTCCAAGCAAGCAGACAGCAATTAAACAGCCTGACCCACACACCCTCAATTACAGCCGAGCTGCACAAGGGTCTGTTTACCAGCCCAGTTAACCCACAATTATGGATCCTTCCACTGAGGCCTCAAACCAGCAAACTTCTTCAAAAATATTTTATTTTCTTGTGAAAATAAAACGAGCACGTTCTGTTACTATCTCAGTTTGTTTATTAAAAGCCTGTCACCAAGTTGAGGGCACCTTTTTCAATATTTTGACCAAGCCCTATTACATTACCTATTCTTACTTAATTTTAACTTTCCCCAAGCATTTTACTCCTGTATAGGAGTATTACAGGGCATTGGGCTGTAAGCCTGGCCAAACACAGATCATGTTGAGAAGCCTCCCAGGACAACCCAGAGAAGAGGTGAAAATGATGTGGGGATATAAGAAACACTCCAACATCACAAGACTGTTTAGAGCCACGCTCATTTTCCAAAGCTATGGGTGGCTTGAAGTCAAATGCTACCTATTCTACGACCACTAACATAAACCATAGTGCTCAGACCAGCTGGTGCGAGGGGTATAGAAATATTTTTGGCTGAAACGTGCTTTTTTTCCCCATTCAGCCAGAATGAGGGTGTGACGGTCATAAAGGCGCAAAGCGTTTCTCAGCCACTTGGCTGACAGCCGTGAGGAAAGCTGCCCCAGAGGGGGCTTTCCTTCCAAGTTACAGGTATGCCCCAAGACGGGTTTAAAAGTTGCATTTTTGCCAAGTCAAGTGCGCGAACACCTGATCGCGTTGTTTCCAGACACAGGCTGGTGTAGTGCCATCCGTCGATAGGATGGAAATGGGTTTGCAGAAGCATTTTAGACATACAAGCCATATACTGACATTGCAGATGACAAAGAGTCCTAGGGAGACCAGGAAAGTCACTCCAAGCACTTCTGGCTCTTGGACACCATACAGGAATACTTTTAAATATGCAAGAAGTGGTCGGCAGGCACAAGGTTCCACACCGGGCAGTTAGTAGGAGTGAATGACACAGGCACTCGGTATTTAACACGCATTTCTCCACGTTGAGTTGAAATGTAACATGTTGACATTTTGGAGCTGTGAAATTGTCACAAAAATTGCTGATAATGTTAAAACAAGAAATGCTATAGCATTAGCCAGCCAAATGCATTATTTCTGCTAAAAAAAAAGTGTCAAAATTAAGCCCATTTAGCCGTCAGCTGCAAAGCTTCCATTAAGCCTCAATATTTCCCCACCATGGCAGGCAGAGAGCCAGAAAGATCAACAGATATTAGCTAGGCAGGCAGGCAGATGAGCATCTTGATGTCAAACAACGTGCCTGCAAAGAAGCAGATGTGGAGACTGAAAGTCCATTGCAACAAAGCGGTCAGACTGCAAGAGGACGTTAAAGGCTGTGCAAAAGAGGCAAGGGCAAGCCCAAAGAATGGGAAGTGATGGTCAAAGGGTCCTCCCCTCCTTTCCCTGAAAGGACCTCTTTTTTCCCCAAAAATACTTTCACGTGCTACATTGAGCATTGCCTTCCCAGCAGCTTGTTGCTGGAGGAAAGCCCCTAGGTGACTGTCATGGAAAGAGATGTGCCTGGAGAGACTGAGCAGCAGCATGGGATTTAGTACAGCTGAGCCCACCGCCAAGAAGCTCTCAGAGTCAGCTACTCCAGCTAAATGTTATCACTTCCATTTTTTCTTTTTTTAATAAGAAATAACTCTTTGCTGCAGAGTCAGGGTAGGGCATCTCACCTATCATCACCCATCCACGGAGCTACACGAGGTTCCCTCACCCTGGGTCTCCGCTCCTTCACCAGGGAAGGCTATATTCACTCATAGTTTGTGATCCACGTTGAGATCTATAGGTGAAAAGCACAATTACTGTTATGACTTTTATTAAAGGAGGGCGATGGGACAAATACTGTAATTATACAACATTCCTGAGCAAAACCCTAAAACAATGCAGCTTTCAGTGATGCTGTGAGAGGGTTTGGTGCCATTAGCATAGAGCAGCATAGGAGAATTTTATCTCTCTCATATCTGTGTGCACGAGTGTGTCCTATCAGATGTGTACAGGTATAACTGAAGATACCCAAGAGTGAAAATCCAAAGGAGAAGTTTGACTGACACTCAGAGAGGACATTAAGAAGACAGATAGAGCGAAATCTAATGGTTTCTAAATAAATCTATTCTGCTAGTGTGCTGCTAGTGCCTTTTTCTGCACCCCCCTCCCCACACACACACACACACACACACACACAAATGCATTCACAAATGCACTGCCACAAAACTAACTGTACAATGACTCAATGCCAAAGAAAAAAGAAAAGCGCCTTTTATTCATGGCATCTCACATCAATGGCTACTTTATATTAAAATCAAGGCACATGCTTTCCAAACTTAAAAGCTGCAGTGGGGGGAGAGAAAAAAAAAAAAAGTCTTCCTCCACTGCCATTAACGCTTTTATAACCACTGCTGTGAGTTGGGCAGAGGTCTCTGCCGGACCCACCTGCAGCAGAGGGGCAGGTGACGGAGGGCTCAACTTTGCAAGCTGACCTGCCTGCAAAGGGGCATATTTTGATAGCTCGTTAGCTGTTTAACCCTGCGCACTATCAGGTGGAAGTCCTCTCCCAACACAGTCACCCCAAAATGTGAAGGAAGGAACTCGTGACACATATTTGATGAAAAGCGCTGTCACTAGGATTCATCCTTCTTGCGACCACTACACCAAAAATGTCGTGAATGACCCCAAATTCCAGCGGTCATGTTTTCGGAGGAGCATTGGATGACTTGTCAGCTAAAAGCGCACCTCAGGACAGACAAAACTCCAGTCACTGACCTTGCACAAGAGTTTTAAGCACTTGAAAACCTCATTTATTGAATAAAGCAGCTAGAGTGCCTGTAAGTAAGTTACAGTAGAGAGTTCATTTTATTTGGCTTAACTGTATTATTTGCTGTTTTCTTTTACCACTTCTGTAATGCAAATAAATACCCTCATAAGACAGGGATATAGTTACAGCCCACACTAGGTACTTTTTATTACTTCGAGCTGTTTTGGTGGAGGGAGCTCTTGTGCCTTGACAGGATTCCCTGCGCAGCGCGGGGATACTCCGGCAACTCAGTGGTAGCGGCAGAGGCATCCTCAGGCCAGCGAACTGCAAACCCAGCGTCCTGACAGCCTGCGCTCACAAGCCCTCAGCACTACTCACAGAAGTGCAGGCTGCATGGCATTACAGCTTTTTTCCCCTTGGTTACAGAGTAGGAGGGGAAAACAAAACTGTGGGAATACATGGAAAAATAAAATAAAGGCTTAAGCTGGAAATAAAGAAGCAAGCCTTGTGCTACTGGAACAAGGATCACAGGACAGTTGACAGAAATAGTGTGTGGCAATCATCGAAACCTACTTTGAATGTTGTCTAAACCTTGCAGAAATGCCAGGCAAGATTTTAGACGGCATACCCCCCAGAAAAAGATGACGTGAAGCACAAGTTCTGTACGCGACACACTGCCGGTGCTTAAAGGGGGTGGTTTCAGCAGAGCTGCACGACCCCTTTGCGAGGGCTTCCTCACAGTAACATGCATCGCACCTGTGGCAAAAACCCAACCTCCCAGCCTCAGGATTTTAGGCTACTTCTGTTATTTATCACCTTCCCATTAGTTCTTTGCAATGTTTGACTCCAGCAGGTTTTTTCTTAGTCGCTTTGCTCTTTCAACCCTGGCACGTGTTAGTTTTTAACCTACGTGGCTCACCCCCTTCCCGACTTCCACCCCGTTTTAATGTCAAATTCCCCATATGAGGAAGCGCAGCAGCGGCCCCGCTTTGCCCTGCACATCTAGCACCACCCTAGAACAGACCAAGAGGGAAAACGCACCGTTGGCTTTGCTTTTGCCGTCGGGGCATTGATCATCGCTGCGGATGCTGCTGCTGATGGCAGAGCACTTCTGGGAAGACGGCGTTAATTAATTTGTACCGGGGAGTAATTCCAGGGCTGCAGAACCAACTACAGCTCAGGTACCAACCCTAGGAGTGCGAAACTCCGTGGACAGGCCTGAAGTATGGAAATTGGCTTTAAAATTCAGATTTCTAAGTAAGTAGCCTACCTTTACATCCTTTCTGTTTCATGATTTGTGTGTTTACTTATTAACATTTAAGCGGAAGCTTCCACCCCACTTCACGGGCCATTAGGAGAATTCACCCTGAAGCCAATCCACAGGAGCAGAAAACAATTTCATTGCATACTGCTCTGTATATATATTTTTAAGGTGCTGAAGAAACATTCTAAAATCTCCTACTCTCACCAAACAGCACATTTCCAGACAGCCCTGCAATCTGTTTAATAATTCTCCTACTGAAAGCCCAGTCATTAAAAACCCAGCAAACAGACACCAAATCTTCTCTGCTAAACCATGGCAGTGAGGCAGCCTAAAACAAAGCAACAAACCCACAAAAATACAGAACTTCTGAACTGAATCATCCAACAGACTATACTCTTTTTGCAGGACATGATTCATGTCAATTATATTATGAAAAGAAAATCACATTGTGATACAGAATAAGAGTAAGCAAAAAAAAGTCTTAATAGCAGCTCAGCTTCTTCAGACTATCTCAAGAGAGCCACTGGGCTTGAAAGTCATTTTTGTTCAATACTGGCCAGTCCAGAGGCAAAGAGGCGATGCTGGGAGGAAGAAATAAATTCACATCTGAAGAGCAAGGGTCTTGCATTGTAGGTTAACAGCTTCTAAGGTGCTGAAGAGAAAAACCAACTGTAATTAGAGAGCAGAGAGGAGGAGGGATAACTCACACCCCCTCTAGCTCTATTAGAGAGTAAAAGAGTACCGCTTTGTTGTTGTTGTCACTGAAGATGTGTATGGACCAGAAATTGTATTTATGCACAGAATGGTGGGCTATTCTTTATCCCAAAAGATTATAATCATGATGTTTATCACACCAAATTCCCTACTGCCAGACAGCAACATCCCACAGTCCATTGGCAAGAAGGAGACGATCGCAGTGCAAAATCAGGTAACGTTCTCCTGGTTGCAAAATTAAAAGGAGATTGCATCAAAAAGCAACCGCCTATTTAGTTAGCACTAACAGGAGGCATGGCAGGGAGAATTCCCCCACAGCCCTGGGGAAAATCACAGGGATTCCAGGTGAAGTGTAGGATGGTACCATCCACCGTCACACGCATGAATTCATCACTCGGCATGCTCAGCGGTCAAGTAACTCCGAAGTTTTCAGAAAGCAGCTATAGAGTTAAAAGCCACTGTTATGCAAATCCAACTCCAAAGAAAGTGCCCACAACTAAGTACGGCAGCTCTGGTCAGGCAGCTACACATCAAGGTTTTAATGGACAAGAAGAAAACCTGGAGACACTCCACCCGCCCCATAGCAAATACCAGTTCAAGGGACTCCAGGAGGCTGGTAGAGAACGAACAGCGTTCAGGAGAGGAGGATGTAACACACACACAGATGAGATCAGACTTTGCATCTCCAGTGAATGAGATTCCACTTTGCTCTATTAGTAGTCACAACTAAGAATCTCGCACAGAAATATTTGCCAGAAGGCCAGCCCTCTGACTTCTGCTGAGAACCTGCTTCATCCTTTGAAAAAGATTTATTATATGGTCAAGAATCCAAAGACCTTCACCCTTGGAATATAATTTACTTGAAAGCATCTTTTTGCAATAAACACCCTGTAATTTTTTCCAGCTCTCTCCAATGTGCAAGGTATTCCTCTCAATAAAATACGTGAGAAGGAGAGGAAGAACATTGTGTGTGATTTGCTAGCAGCTGGAGTGTAACGTTTATCAGACAGTAATAACCATGCGCTCGCTCATCACACTCCAGCATGAAAGCCAAGGAGCAGGCTGGAGCGCAGAAATGGCACTCACACTTCACTATAGCGCAGCACAAAAGGCTGCAGCCCCCAGCCAGACACAAGCCACGACACATGCCAGCACTGGAGAACGATGAAGAGATGCTAAATTACACTCTGTTCTTTCTGCCACCCTCTTTCCACACTCCACTAGCTCTAAAACAGGCTTTAAGGGTAAGGTTCCATCTATGCACTCAGTAGCATCTCCTCCCAGAGGACGGGGCAGATGCAGTAGGGTGTTTCTAAAGAACAAAGTTTCCTCTTCAATTTCCAACGAGAATTTCAGCAGAGCATTAAAAAAAGTCAGTTTAATTAGCAAGATAGCGCCCAAATCATCCTCACAACTTATTCACGCCCACCAGGATCACCAGTCAGGTCCTGACCATGAAGGTCACGGCTCCTTGGGTTCTGAGCACAGGTTACATTCACGCTACTCCCTACCTTCTGGTACTCACTCACACCCAGGTTTACATCTCAAATCTACTTCTTTCCCTTTCTAAAATACATGTTCGACTGGGTGTATTTTGTTTGGAAGTAGAAGAAGCAAAGGCTTACTTCATCGTCTGACCCCCGTGCTCTGGCCTTGGGGCTGGGGGGTCTCCAGGGCAGAGACTGGAAAGCATCCAGGAGGCGTTTAAGGTCTGAAAAAAATAATAAATCAAAATCAGTGCCCTCACTACCACTCTGGTCTCTCTCTCTGTGACTCCCCAGACAGGTACATCTTCCAGCTGACAGATGGCCTATTCGGAATGCATTTGAAGATCTCTGCTGAACTTTTAATGAAGATATTTCCAGCACTAGAATTAACACTCTGGGTTCTTTCCACCTGCCTCACCTCATACCATGATACCCCTCTGGTACACGTGCAGCAAACAGACCTGAAAATAACTCAATTAAAGCATATGCACTTGCAAAACTGCCGCAAAGTAATTATTACAAACCCAGGGAAATTACAAATAAAAAAGGAAAAATCTACGAAACCTGCTTTTGTCCGTGACACAGCTTAAAGTCTGAGTAGCAGGACTCAAAACAACTGCATCTCCATAAAAGATGCTTCTGTCCAACATTCCTGGGATATTTTAAGGAAGAGAAAGGGGAGAAAAGCAACAACAAAGCGTAGCAGCATCACTGCACGGGTGACACAGCTGGAGGTTTCTGCTGGGTCAGGTCAGCTTTGCCGCACAGCAAAACACTCTCTGCCTTGGGTGCCGCACGCTGCGCTCACTGGGAAGGGCACCCCAACGCACCCCCTTCATGGCTGCTCATCTCATGGGTGCATTCGAGTTGGGCAGACAGAAAAGCTCAGAGACTTTCCTGTCAAGGAGAAGCTAACCCACACCTCCCAGCCTGGCCCGGTGCTCCCCAGCTCCCCTGGGCAAACCCTGAGCCGCCAGACCCTCCCACCACGCCGGCACCCCACACTCCTCCATCTGCCGCACCTCGCAGCGCCAGGATTTTTCACAGCTCAGGAGCAAAACGTGGTCCTGCTGGAAAATGGAAACAATCAGGAAAAGGGCATCCAGAACAACCTTTTTTTTTTTCTCCCCTTTTCTTCCCAACACAGACTCAATAGCTCCTTTTTTTATGTGCACTTCTCCTCTAAGGTTGGATGGCTTTGCGGGAGGAGAGCATTTCACAACTCTCCTTCTTTGGGATGGCAATAAATATTTGCTCCAGCTTGCAATCAGATGGCTAATAACCTCCAGCCAGTGCTCAGGCAGGCGAGTGCCCAGCCCACAGAGCATCATGCTGACAGCAATGCTGCGTGATAAAATTTGCCCCATCTCTTCTCCAGCCAGGGATGGATACCGTGCTCAGAGCAGCACAAGGAAGACTTGTACAAAGAGGTGTGAAATGATCAGACAGTGTCAAACCAGCCTTTGTTGTGAATATTACAAACATCTCTGAAGCTCTATGGTATTCCTTTGGTTGAAGCTTTACGGCTGCTCATTTTTAACAGGAGTCGCTGCACAATGCCTTAATTGTGCAGATCTGCCTGGAAACCCGAACATCCGTGTTACAAGCATCTCAAAGATGACAGTCCTCACCGATCCCTTTCGGAACGTCCCAGGAGATCGTCTCCGCAGGAGCATCTGACTGCTGCGAGAGCAGGCACAGCACAGAGCTCGCTCCGTTGGGGTGATGCCCTAGGACAGCCCGTGCTGGCATGCCCGCTATCAGCTTGCCTTGTGTCACACTGGAGAGTATTCAGGTTAATCCCCGAATCCAGCCAGCTCTTTCAAGGGTGCTACTATGAATAAAGTGGGAACCAGCAAGTCAGAGCTCATGCGACCCTGCTCCTATAAACCATTTAACAGCCAGGCTCAACCTCAATTGCGTGGAAGCAATTGCCATTACACATTTTTAAATGTCTTACTACAGAAATGGGGAAAAAAAATAACAATTGCTCTATAAAGCATTAAGACTTTCACTTTAACAGTCTTTTATTCCCTTTTTCTTCAGCTGTGATGAGTTTTATAGGAAAATCTCTGATACTCTTTCAGACAACATTACAACTCCTAGTAATCTCATCTCAGGGAGAAAATGTAAGCTGGAAGGGACTGGAGCTGATTTTGCAACCACTGCTGCTGAAATCCCCTTCTCTTCCCCCCCTCAAAAATGGGGGAGGAGAAAGGAGGAGTAAAACAGAAAGTGTAACTTCTGTTTCTGATACCAACTCTTTGCCCACCTCTATGTGAGAAAAGCAAGGGCTCAGCTGAGCAGACCAGCTTAGCACAGCTCAGGAGCTCAGCTGAGCGGTGGACACAGGAGAAACATCAACTGTATTGTACTTGTAAGGAAGATCAAACGTAAGGACTGCAAAAGGCTGGAGAAGAATAGGAATATAATAAGCCATTCTGCATAAATGTAGATTGCAAATGGCAAAATACTGACTTAACGAAGGAACACAGCCCCAAATCCTTTAATAACTTCAGAGCCAGCAAGACCTGGAGTATTTTGCTGTAAGCCCCTTTGTCGCAGGGGTACGGCCGCAGAGGGGCGGCGGACAGCACACTGGGGACATAACACACTAAGCTTTAACTGTGGGTTCATATCAGGCAGGTTTGGCTACTAAGAGGAACCGCAAACCCCAACTTAACGTAGCTATGCTGATTTACACTGGGTAAGTGGGTGTGCCCAGACTGTATCTAGATCTTACTTATTTTTTCTTTTTTTTTTTTAAAAAAAAAGCTACTGTCCCAAGTGAGACCAACTCATGCCTGAAACTAGAAAGAACAGATTTATATCTACGAGTGCATGTACATACATATATGCATATACACATACCTGAAGACATCCTGAAGATAACTCTATTTCCTCTGCCCATCCGCACATATGGCCTAAATTTTATCTTCCAGTATTTTAACAACAAGCAACCAGGGGAGTGACCATCCCCTCATTTCTGGGAAAATATTTCCTTCTTTTACGTCAGCTGAGGAGAGGAGGAGAGCTTTATTTCATCTCCTCATTCCTACTTACATCAGCCTGGATAATCTTGAAGCAACACTTTTTCCCCCCTGCATCCATATGCTTTAAATAACTGTAGACAATTACAAGAACTCTTACCAGACATTTACAAAAGCTAACAAAATGTTGCTTGCTTAACTTTTATTGTTTTTATTTATTT
>VZTV01059971.1:262-20569 GCA_013400875.1 Anhinga rufa
CGCGGAGCCGCCGGCCGGTTGGAGCCACGGGAGCCGCCGCCGAAGGGTGCCGGGCGCGAAGGCAGCAGCCCCGCCGCAGGACGGCCGCCCCCGTCCGTCCTTTGTTTTGCTGCCGGACTCTCCACGCCTCGCCTCGCCTCGCGCTTCGAGTCCCCCCGTTCTGGTGATTTTTTTCCCAAGAGCTGCTTTTAGCTGAAGGCTGGCGTGATGCTCCGATAGGGTAAGCCCGTTAATCGCCGCCCAGCTAATGGGCATAGCGACGCGATGTAGAGCGGCGAAGCGGCCGAAGAGAAACAAAAGCAGGGCTGGATGCCGGATTAAAAGCGCCGAGCCTGACCTGTGCGCTGGGGCTTGCCGGCGGCGGGGAGCACCACGCAGCGCCAACCCAGACCACGACGCCGCGAACAGAAGGCGGCTCGCTAGTCCTGGCTGCAGTGCTCCGTCGCCCGCCGCGGGACGACATCCCGCGCCCCCCGCGGCAGCGGCTCTCGGGCACAATTGCCTTCAGGCCAAAGGACTCGGTTGTTTCTTTATTCCCCCCCCCGCGCCTATTCAAAGCTATCGATTTGTTAGCTTCGGTAGCCTCGGAAGAGAAAACCAGCGTTGTGGCAGGCAGCGTCTGGCGGCGACTGCAGAGCGCTGTAGTCGTGCCTCCCGTGCAGGTTGCTACCCGAGGCACGACGGCGCGGGCGTCGCATCGCCGCCGCGGTGCCATCCACGGTCCAGAGCGTGCTTTGCAGCGTGCCGCGGTGCCGTCGGCGGTCCGGAGCGTGCTTTGCAGCGTGCCGCGGTGCCATCCGCGGTCCCGAGCGTGCTTCGCAGTGTGCCGCGGTGGCTTGGCTGCCCGCTTTAAGCAGGGGTCTATGGAACGCTGATGGGCAATGCTTGGGCTCGCTTTAAACTAAGCCGGTAACTCGAGATGCATCTGCGCGTTTTCTGCGGTGCCTTTTTATCTGACCTCAATGCTTTACAGTTGACTGAACTTCGTGGCACCCCTGCGCAGTCGGGAGGGAGGCGAGGAACGGTTTCGGCTGACGCTGAGAGGCGGCATGTGCCTGGCGGTGCGGAGCAGCGCTGCGGGGCCCTTTAGGAAGGACGACTTCTCAGCTGAAGCCGCGTTTAGAGACGGCGTCGGGCTGCAACCCGGCCGCAGCGTGCCGGGCGAGAGGCGGTCGCAGCCTCCGTATCTGCCGGCATCCAAGAAGCCCTGCGTGCGGCGGGCTGGAGAGGGACCCCCTCGAACGCCGCGAGCGCTCCCGCCGAGGCCGGGTTAAGCCGGGCTCCTTTGTGAACGCGGAGTGAGTTTCTAAGGAGCTTTTGTGTGCGAGCAAGGCAAGGCAAGCGGTCTGATCGGCAGCGGCTTCGCTCAGGCTTGGCCGAGCCCCGGCGTCGGAAAACACACGGTCGCGTTCCGCATGCGGCGCAGACGCTGGAGGAAGGTTGCGTGGAAGGGGCTGGTAAATAAAGCGATCCATCTGGGTTGCAGCTTGGGCTCATTTGTCTTGCGTGTAGGCTGTTGAGCGCGGGTTTATAAGCCTGACAATCTGGCTGGGAAGCCACTGCCAAGGAGGCTCCCGGAGACGGGAGGACGAGGAGGCAGCTCTGCTCGGCTCCGCGCGGGCGAGCGGGCGGCCGCCAGCACCTTTGCCTGCCCGGCCGCCGTCGGTATTTATTCCCCGGCCGTCGGGATGCTCCTTGGCGCGGGCGGCGGCGGCCGTGCGGCCGGGGAGAGGCGTGACGCTCCTCCGGGGAGCCTCGGCTGCTGTGCTGGTGCCGCCTTGCTGTTTTCTTTGGGTTTTTCCCCGTCGCTGTCCTTCCCGGGTGCGTAAATAAAGAAGGCTTTGTAACCGCGGGGCTCTGACTCGGTAACCCCGGGTGGCTTGGCGTGCCTCCCTCCCGCCGTGCCAGAACTAAAGACGGGCTCGCGGGGCGAGGGCACCAGGAGGACGGGGCGCTGCCCTATTGCAGGACTAAAAATGGGTCAGCTCTTTAACCCTGCGTCCGCCTGAGGCCGCCCGGAATAAAACGCCTCGTTCAGCCTGGATGTGCCCTCTGCTTGCAGGGACCGCTTCAATGCTCCGGAGAACGCGCTTGCTCGAATGAAAACCGCTTCCCGATGCTGAACGTAGCCACGTTTTGCTGGGTGTTTGTGCTTAACGCCAGATTCTGTAGAGATTACCGGCGTACCTTCGGGAGGGGTTTGGACAACCTGCGCCTCCCCTGCTTTCTTGCCGTGCTTCCCTCGGGAAGGCAGGGGCTCCCTGCGTCCTGAAAGTTAACTTCCCTTCCGCAGCTCGGGGCTTTCGGCGGCAGGCTCGAGGCTGCGAGCGGCGCGCCGGCTGCGAGGCTGCAGCCTTCGCTCCGGCTGGAATTCCGCCAGTAGGTAAATACTTTGCAGTGGTTTAAGAGCAGAAGCAAAGCCGGACGTGCAATCTGTGTATCTTCTGAGAAACTGGATGCTACGTGGAAGGGGGGCGGGGGGGAAAAGCCGCGACTGTTGCTCCCGGGAGCCTTGCGTGCCGCTCTCCGGCGGTGCAAACCTACCGGCGCTGAATAAAGAGGCTGCTTGGAAACCTGCAATGAAGGAGAGACCCTGGGTGGAATGTTGTAATTACAAGTGGTATGTACTTGTTTAAGTTCCATAAATCAGTCGCTTTCCCGGCCGTGTAATTGCCCGCTGCAGCTAGCAGCTGCTGCTGTGGTTGACGGGGAGCTCCGCCACAGAACGCTTTGAAGGTCGTCCAGCGCCGCCGTGGACGCCTCGGCGGCCCCGGCTCCGAGGGGAGCGTGCTGGTGAGAAGGGGGTGGTTTTTGCATGTGCGCGGGCGTTTTCTGAGGGAAAACGCCCCCGGGCTTCAATCAGAGCTTGGGTGAGGGGAGCCGAGGGGAGCTTGCCGGCTGGGGCCGCGGTAGCTGGCCCGCGTTGCTGCGAGATGAGCTGGCGTTTGTGGTCGAGCCGCGGGCCGAATTTAGATACTCCAGCTTTTAATTAGCCAGCGCGGAAAGGGCCGTGCCTGCAAGTGGTGCGGGCGCAGGCTGGCTCCCCCGGCGCCCCGCGCCCACCTCGTTTCTCCCAGCCTTTTTTTGCCGGAATGACAGTTTTTCTCCCCCCTCGCCTGCGCGTTACCTGTTGAGCTCGTTGCCTGTCCCGGTCTGTTGTGCGTCGGGCTCCGGCCGCGGGGCTTTGCCGGTGGGGGCAGATGTTGGGGAGCCCTGCGGGGCGCTATGGGGCTCGTGGGAGCCCGACCTGCAGGTCAGTCTGGTTCACCCGGTCCGAACGCATCGTGGCGAGTGATAAAAATACACGAGGAGCGACGGCGGTTCTCGTAATCGATGCCGACCTCTTACCACGTGGCCGGTGGCTTTCTTGCTGCGTTTAAAACGCTCGACCAGATTTCGCCAGGGGCTTTTATCGGCCCCCACACCCGGTTATTTTACATCAACGACGTCCCTTCGCAGGGTTGGGCCAGCGTGCCGTTTTTATCTGCTGGTCTGGTTTTAATTGATTGGGTTCTTCTGTGGTTTAAAATCTTGAGTGCTAAAAACACTCTGACCGTACTGAATTCCCAAGGTGGATCTATTGTAAGACCCGAGACCCCGTTAAGGTGCCAGCGTAAAGGATCAAGTGATGCTCAAGCACATCTCTTGGCTCAGAAATAGAAAACTTGGGCGGGCTGTAGCCTTGCTGAAATCGTCTCTCTAGTTGTGACCTTCTGGGGAGTTTTGCTGTCGCCGGAAGCGCTGGCGGCTCTCCCGGCGCGGTCCGCTCGCCGGCAGTCGCGCGCGTAGGTGCTGCCTTCTGGCAGGTTCGTGGTGGGTTTCGCCTTCGGAAGCGGCGCTGCCCGTCTTGGCTCGTCCCGCCTCGACGACGAAGCTGGCGTCGCCCCCTCCCCTCCTCTGAGCGGCGGCGCCGGTCAGGCGCAAGTGCTGAAGCGGGGACAGGCTCCCGGCGGTATGCGACGGCGAGGCTTCTGGAGACCCAGGCGTGGGCTTGGCAGGGGGAAGCCGTCGGGTTGGAGACTTGCTTTCTCTGCCAAGACGGGCTGTGAGGTTCGCCCTAAGCAGCGACGCTACCGGCTTGGTTCTCCAGCAGGACGGCAGAGCCGCGGCCCTGGGTTGCGTTTTCCGGAGTGCTCGGCGGAGCGGTGGGGGACGGCGATCCCTGCCCGGGGAGACGCGCATGCAGCAGTCGGAGCCGGGGATGCCCGCGGGGCCGGCGTTGCCTCCTAACCTTACGCTTGGGCTGGACGAGCGTTGGGTATGTGAAACCCTGGGTTCAGGTTACGGCTGCGGATGAGCCTCTTTGATCTCGTCGTGCCCTTTTTTAGCAGCGTTAGTAAGCGCTCGGATCTGATTTATGACCTCTTCGGAGGTCTGCTTCCAGAATGGAAACGCCATTGCACTCCCCGAGCCGTCAGCGGGTCTCTCGAGTCGCTCCTCTCCGGGGCGGACGCCGGCAGTGGTGGCCTCCCGTTCGCAGAGATGTACTCGCGGGCCGATCCAACGCATGACGGCCCTCGTGAGCTCGGACCTAAGACGTCATCTCCAAGTTTCACGCGGGAACGCGCCTTGTTGTTAGAGCGGGAATGCCATTCGTAGGTACCATCTCTTCCTGAGACCAAACGGGGACCGGGCGAGTTCCAGCGAGAGAGGTCCGAGACCCCCGTCCCTGCGAGCGGCGGCCGGTGGGGCCCTTGGTGCCACCAGCCTGCGTGACATCTGCGCCCGGGAGGTGGGTGCCTCCCAGACCCCTCATCCGCTGCGTCCCCGTGCTCTGCAGTGCACATCCTTCTCCGAAGCGTGACAGGGAAGAAAGACATATCAAGCGGCAAAGTGACGTTCCCCTCCCTCCCTCCCCTGCTCCCCCCATGCAGCAAGAGAAATACGAGTCGGAGTCTGCAGCATCAAAAGAGAGATCAGAGTAATCGGATCAAGCATGAGAAACCGCTTGTTGCCGCTTTTCTGTTTTTAAATGAGGCTGCCTGGCAGCTTCCCTCGCGGAACGCTTCAATATTACTGGTGTCAAGCTTTGGAGCTGGGGTTACGGCAAAGCGGGGCTCTGCTAAACCTGGGCCAGGCAGGACCCTTCCTTCGCGCAGCCTGAGCGTTGCCTGTACCCTCTGGGCCCGTACACAAAACCAAAAGGCGCCCCGTACCGTCCTGGCCCTTATTTCGTAGCCGAGAAGAGGAATGCTCGTCGCTAACTCTAGCCGCAGAGAGCGCGCCCTCGCTTTTATCGCGGCGCTGCCTCTCCGAGACGCGGGCCGCGCCGCCGCCAAAGCATCTGCGACCTTGAAAAGGCAGGGCGGCTTTCTTGAGAGGCCCGCGTTGCCCTGGCGCGGTGCCGGGAAGCTCCGGGGCAGCAGCCGCCCCTTGCCCGCTCGGAGGGGTTGGAGTCGGGGGGAAGGCTGCCGGCTCTGGTGCGTGGCTCAACCGCAGGGACCTCTCCTCCTCTTCGTGCAGGGCTGTCTCTGCGCTGGCTGGAGGCACGTGGGCGTCCGCCCCAGCCCTCAGTGGCTGCGGTGCTCCGTAGCAGCAAAAGGGCCGCTTCCCCGCATGGCTGCAGTGCCTTTCCTTACGCGGTTGCGTTCGCTCAGGCGTTCCGCGTGGATTCGTTCAGCTGGTTGGGGCTTGGAGAAGAGCGGCAAGTATCGGCTTCTTGGCTTTCCTAAAGGGGAGAGCGATGCTGCGCTGGTTGCTGGACGCCGCAGATGAGGCGGCTTGCTTTCGCTTGTGCTGCTCTCAAGGTGCTGATCGGGTCTCTTACAACACTGCTGCAGGTAAGGCGTCACGCTGTGCTGCAGGTAGTCCGCTGATGCGGTGAAGCTGATGGCGGACAAACCCAAGCTGCTTAAGCACGTGGGAGCAACGCAGAAACCCCGCGTGGCTCCGCGGAGTTAGGCTATGAGCTTGGTTAGCCAGTCCTCGCTGGCTCCGTTGTGATGAGGACCCGAAGCATTGGCGTTTAGAGAACTGCTGCTGTAGCTTGGTTGGCTTGGGATTCGCGTTCCAAGCTATTTTGCTTGAAAACACCGTTTGAGCTATCTGTTTGCGCTCTCCTACCTTGCCTCTTTGATATCTTTACCCGCATTAGCTAACGTGGACGTAGCTGATGATCTCGGAAGCTCGGTGGAAGCAGGGAAGCTCCTAAAAGTTGCCCCCCACCTTGCTTTCCCCAGCGTGCGTAAAATTAGATGCTCTTTTTAGCTGACTTGAGGAGAGGCGCTGCCACGCACGGCAGGAGCTCTTTTTAACAAGGAAGTGTGCCGCGTTGTTTTAGGTGTCAGCAGCTCTTTAAAAGCATTCGTGCCTACGTGGCTTTTCCTGCCTTAATCGGGGGAAGGCTTCTGGGTAACCCGGTGATGCTGCTTGGTGCTGAGCTCCCGAGCGAGGCCGGTTCGCCTTATCGCCTCCTGATGACAGCCCGACTGGGCTTCGCGGCGTCAGGCGCGACGCTGGCTGACAAACGCCAAGCCCGTGCGCGCTCGTCGTCGAGCGAGCGTCAGCTTTGTCAAGCGGAGCTTGTGGAGCGCGGCTTGGGCTGGCTAGGGCTCCTGGGAGCAAGCCTGCTTTTCCAGGAGGGGCGCAGCAGGACCGAGACGCAGCGAAACCCCTGCTCGCCGCGCCGAGCGCTGTCGTGGTGTCGGGGAGGATCTACGTCGGCTCGACGGCAGCTCTCTAGGCAGACTAATTTTTTGCCCCCCTCGTTTTTTGCCATGCTGCGTAGAGTCCGGGGAAACTACGCGAGGTTCCTCGGCGCCCGTCAGCCGACGGGGCCTCGCCTTGCGTCGATGCGCGGGAGCGTTTTGACTTGCAGCGGAGCAGTGGGTGTCGTTTGGCCGTAACAAGGCGCCCTGCCGGGATCTCCCTGGCTCTCCCGCAAGCTGGCCCTGTGCACGTCGCTCCCCCGGCTGCGGCTGCTGGAGTGGAGGAGGGCGCTGGCGCTCGGTGCCGCTGGCGGCGGGGGGAAGCGGAGGTCCCCACGCAGAGCAGGGCGGTGCCAGCCCTACCCGCACGGGTGCCGCGCACTCCTAACGTCTGGCTCTCGCAGGCGCTTGCAGCGAGCCGCGGTAGTAGGGATGAGGCGGGACCCGTTAACTTGCTCCTGCTTCTTGCCTGTAGTCGCCACTGAAGCGTGGATGCACGCAAGACTCCTTGGGCTGTCTCAAAATTGAGAGTAATTTCTCCTTTGGCGCTTACCTTTTCGCTTCCGACCTTCATTTTCTAACAGTTTACCAACCGCTCAAGAGAAGGACTCGTGCTGTGTCATTAAGAGAGCCTGCCTCTAGGGTCGGGATACGCGACGGCTTTTTCTGCCGGGCCGCAGTTAAGGACCGTTCTTCCTCCTCCTCGCGCAGCTTCTGGCCTGAAAGAGGCTCCGAAAGAGTCATTAGTCCTTAACCTACTAGACAGGACTACCAAAAGTGACTCCCACGCTGCGGTGTTTGAGCTCTGTCCACATTAACAGCCTCTCGTTTGATTTAAAGGTCTTCTACTCTTAATCGTTGCATATAATCTTTACCAGAACACACGCATTTAATCAGCTCTCCCTGAATCCATAACTGCCAGATATTGCTTCTTCAGCATGTGAAGCGCAGTCGCATCTTTTCTCGGTAAGAGCAAAGATTAAAGCGGGATAGATAGGAGATTAACACTGTTCCCTTTGGACGCCTTCAGGGAAAGGGGGAGAAAGCGGTAGATGAGAAATAAAGAAAATACTCGGAGGCAAATCATTTATTGCTGTATAGGAATACACAGAGCCTTGTAAACAGAGGGTTTATAGCAAAACCAATGATGTAGCTTTGAAATCGCTCTGGGAGAATTTCAGGCGCACGATTATACGATGACTCTCTCCTCCAGGCTCTCTTTGGGAAATTGGATCTCAGGTTCTCAAGTATGTTAACAAAGCGTGATGTACGTGGAACGCAGTTCTGGGCGGCGCGCGCGGTACGTGGCAGAAAGCCGTCTCTCTTGGGGTGCCCTGCAGTTTGCTGTTAAGGTCGGGCAGGTCTGTCGATCTCGCCCCTGGTTGCGGTGGGGGAGGTCGTCTTTGGCCAGAGCTCCCCTTAACCTTGATTTCAGTGTTTCCCGTAGAGTGACTTACAGAACAACCCGTGTCCAAAAGCCGCGTAGACGTGGCACGAGGGGACAGGGTTTAGGAGGCTGGGGGTGTTGGGTTGGCGGTTGGACTTGACGACCCTAGAGGACTTTTCCAGCCTTGACGATTCTATGACTTTTTTTAATTCATTGCAAGAATAAATGTCTTGTGGTCTACCTGTTGCTGGGTTTCACTGGCTGGAGAATGAGCCTTGCGCTGCAAGCAAGACGTCTCTGAATTCCCTGGGGAGACCTTTGGAAACGCGGCTCCTCTTTCCTCTAAATACACGGTGCCTTTGTAGCAGTCGAAGAAACTGGCGTCCTTTAAAGATGCAATCCAAACCAACGTGAAAGTTTTAATAACTTGGTTTTTTTGTTGTGCTAAATTGGTTCCTGGGGTTTATAAGGAATTGAAAGGCAGATAGAGAGTGAAGAGCTCTGGGGAGGCATCGAAGCAGTTTGGCCCTGTCGTTCCGGAAGATGGTGGAGGAGAAGCCAAGCGCGGGGTGGCTGTTGCGCACGAGTCGCCGCTGCTACGGCGTAGAGCGGGGCCGGGCAGCCCCGGGGGCTCCCTTCGCTCCGCGGTCGGCGCACGTGGGTGAGCGGCCCCGCTTTCTCGTTGCCTTCAGCGCTTTCGCCGGGGCTGTCGGTGTTTGCTTCCCGCCGTGTGGGATTTTGTATGTTTAGTCTCCTCTTGGAGTGGCTTTTTTCAGCCTTCATTTGTCCAGATTATCGGCATGCAGAGGAGAGCTGACTTGTATTTACATGATTTAGTTGTAAATATGGTAAGCGTTGATAGATATTGTTGTCATAAGAGCTTACAGCTACTGGGCTGATTACTGAATTTCTCCTGTGGAAATCTGTACGGGCTGTGCATGTGAGCAGCTTCCCGAGGGAAGCGCATGAAATGAGCTTGGGGTTCCCGTGTAGAAATCAACGCCGAGGTGTGGCCGGAGTGGGTGAAGCTATCGGGGAAGCCTTGCTGGGCATTGTCTGGCAACAACCGGGGTTCCGAGGCCGTAACAAAGGCAGAACAAAAGGTTCTTGTTCCTTTTTCGTGTGTGCGGGAACAGACGCCGCTACGTGGAGTAACTATTTGGGGATGGTATGCCCAGGAGACAGCTGTAAGGTGCCACATCGGGGCTCGGGACGAGCGACGTTAATTGCTTGCACTGGCGTTGAAGGAACAAACGCGGCGCTTGCCGGTAGCTTCTCTCTAACTGACTAACACGCTCTGCTTCAGCTGCCGTTGTTCAGCAGTATCGCTTCCAGAACGCTCTACGTAGCCGCCTTTGCGCGCCCCGGCGTCCGCAAGGCGTCACTCCTGGAAGCGTCTCTCCGAACGCCACGAGCCTGGATTTGGCAAAGCCCTCCCCGGGGGTGCGGGCGGGCGAGGGCTCTCTGCAGCCTTCGGACACATCTTCGCGTTGCTGAAAGGCGGTGGTTCTTGCGCGTTCGACCGATGGAAATGAAAATATGGGGGGTGTGATTTAAGGCAATTTAAGGTGGCAATGGTTGTTACATTCAAAACCGCACGGATTTGCACAACTGTAGACCCCCCCCTCCCACCCCGAGCTTGCTGGAGTTGGAAGCGAGGACCGGCTTCCCTGCCGGGGACTAACGCTTAGAGTCTCGTCCGTCTCGCTACGGCTGAGGCTATGTGAAGAGAAGCCAGGAGCCGCGTCCCCGTCCTTACGGCGCCGGCTATCCTCGACGGCGCTGCGCGTGTGAAACGGGAAGCGGCGCTGGCATGCCTGCTGCTCAGGGGATGCGTTGTTTCTCGGCGTAGAGCTGCCGCCTGGGGAGTACAGACGAGCTGGAAGGAGTATCTGCTCCCTCCCAGGCAAAACCCATCCCTTCGGTGGGGAGGCGGAGCGGTGTCTCTGGAGTCGCCGCGCGGTTTGGCAGTTGGCTTGCCTTCCAGCCCCTTCCTTCGGGACTGTTTTGCCCTTAAGGGGGGAAAGCAAACAAACCCAAAAAATCTTGGCTTGCGGGGCTGGAAGAGAAGGGAGAGGAGGAACCCCACGTACTTAGTATGGGCAGTGTAAGCTTTGCGGAGTCACACATCCAGATGGATTACATGAGGAACTTGACATCTTGTTTAAAAACAAATCATTCATTATGTAGCAATGAATAATCAAGCATTACAGTTTCATCTCTGGAGGTTCCTTTTTTGGTTGGAATTTTGATAGTTCAGTAATTAAAAGCTGAAAGCTATTACACTGTCTACATGTTGATCAATTGGTAATTAAAAAGTTGATGATAGATATGGTATTTCATGGGACTGGTTTGTTACGATCAGATTTCCTTAATGTGTTTTGAAAATTGTCATTTAACTCGGCACTTAAGCGTTTTTCAATATTCATGGACTATTTTACTTGCATTTTATAAACGCCTTTAAATTACCCAAACTTGCATACGGTAATTTGAGATCCTAATGGGTCATGGGATTTTAATACGATCCGAAAGGTTGCTTTTCTCCCCATCTAACTGCGCTGCGTTTCCAGCCCGCGTCCGTGTTCCTCCTCCGGTTACCACGGGCTTCTTGGGCTGTGGTAGCATTAATTTGCTGTGGCAGGTTGCTGCGGCTGGCTTAATCAGCCTGAATCCAAGGCAAATGCTCGGGCGTTCTTGAGGTATGACCCTTGTAGCAGCGTCCCTCGCTGCGGTATCGAACGGCGGGCTGCGCAGGACAGCTTGCCCTGCTTTAGCAGCTCCGGCTTTTTGAGCTCTTGGCTGCTCCGGTCGATGAATATTTGAAAAGCCTGCAGGTCTGCTGAGCCCCGTGCAGGGAGGGGAGGTTGGAGATAACTTTGACAACACAATCAGGGATAAAGCAGTCCGAAATGAAGGAAAACTGTGTTGGTAATGGCCTCCACGATGGAAGATTCATTGCTTCAGGAGTCTAATCGGAGACCAAAATGAAGCCCCAGCCTGACGCTCCTCAGAGCATAATGCGAGATTTACTGCTCTGCCACACTCTGGAGATTAAAAAGAAAAACAAACCGCCACCTTCCAAACCACCCTTCCTTCGCCTGCAAAACCCGGGGAAAAGCGAGGGTTTTTTTCCCTTCTTGGGAGCTTAAAAAACCAAAGGTTTTGCTGTGTTCTTGCAAGGGCGTGCGGAGCCCTCCATTCTGTAGCGCTTACGGCCCCGCTACCGGCAGGGAATTGCCGAGGGTGGACCCCTCGGGGTGGCTCTGGCGCTCGGGTGCTGTGGCTGGGGAGCGATCCTCGCCCCACCAAGGCTGTGCGGGCGTTGGGTGAGCTCGCCCAGAGCAGCTCGGCGTGAGTCGGTGGCCCGGAGGCTGCCGCCGGACGGCTTTTGCTGGGCTAGAAATCCTTCTAGAGCAGTCCTTGGCTGGGCTGGCGCGGGGCTGGCAACGCGCCCTACCTGAGCTGCAGCCCTGGCACCGCTTCGCTGGACTTGGCTTGGAAGTAGAGAGCGGTGCGAGATCCCTGCCAACCTGATCTAGTGGAAAATACCTTCCCACCGCTTAATCTGGCAATCCCGAATCAGGCTGGAAAGGCCGGCGGGGCTCTGCTCGCAGGGCACCGGCGAAGGCGCCCCGTTCGGATGGCGAGCCTCCTCTCGACGGCGTTGCGTCTTCGCGCTGGGACGCTGCCGAGGAGCCGGCAGGCGAAAGCCCAGGCCTTGGATCCTTCGGGAGGGCGAACCCCTTCCCGGCTCTCGCCTCTGGCTGGCGGGACGGGACGTCCTCTGTGCTCCGAGGCAGGGCGATCTCCATCCTCCTGAAGGTGTAAGCGCCCGTCGCGGCTTCGCCCGCTCTCCTGGGACACGGACAGCCTTCGGAGTGGCCGAGTTCGGCGGGAGGTGAAGGCGCGACGTCGGTGTTAGCGCTGGCGCCTTCTGGGAAGCCCTGGGTTTAAAAAGCGCTCTGTCCTTAGATGCTTGTTGCTTTGTGACAGCTGGTTCCAGTAATTTGTTTTTATAGGGCAGTTTGTAGTAAATGAATGACACGTTGAATATTTTACTCAGATTTTAGATTATCTGAAGAATACTTTCCGGTTTACTAATTGGTAGATAATGCTGAGTACATTGATGCTGACACGAGCAAATGGACTTAAAATGATTTTGAAGGGCGCCTCATTAAAAGATGCTCTAATTCAGTCAACGGGAAACGTCAACTAAGGTGCCCGTGCGCGCGTTCTCCGACCAGACCGCGGCAGGGCTGGGGTTTGTACAGGCTGGTATTAATTATGGGCAAGTACGCCGCTGCATGTGGCTATTGGTAAGTCTCGTTACATTCTGGATGACAAATTCTGTGAGTTGCGCTCGTTAGAAGGCAGTAAGTGTGAACGCTGAGTAATTAGCCATCTTGCAGAGTTCCTTTTGGCCTTTGATGAGCCATCCCCAAGCAGGCGAGGGTGGGGAGGCCTCTCTTAATCGGTCTTTTGCTGGAAAATGCCCGAGAGCAATAAAACCGGTTGCAAATGCAGGCGACTGGAAGGCGTGCTCAGGTTGATGTGATGCCCGGTTGAGCTTGTCGAAGTCTCGGAGGCAGGCAGCGGTTTTGGACGGTTTTCCAAAAGCTGTTTTTTCGTGATCCTACCCGAGCAGAGATGCAAGCGGGCTGCGGCGGTCCGAAGCAGAGCTGCGGGTGGAACGCCGTGTTCCAGCCCAAGCTGCACGTGCAGTATTTATTCGTAGCGGGGAGAAGAGAAAGCAGAAATCCCATGAGAGCGCCAGCTAGCCTGTTTATCTTGTCGCGATGCACAGGGCTTCCGTCGGCAAAGGTGACCGGTCTTCAGAGCGAGTAAGATTCTGATGAGCGGTGACAGTCCAAAAGCGTCTTGTTTTCAATCCGAGGAAGGAGGTGGATTTCGTTGTCTCCTCAGGTTTGTAGCAGATCACTGGTGCCACAGTACTCCAGGTCCCATTTGCTGTAGAGGGGGAGAGGTTTCTTACTCGTCCGGATTGGGATCTGCCTTTGCTGGGTCTTCCACCGGTAAAATGAACTTTTCCCTCTCTCTGTGAATCGATGAAGGATGTTGCTTTGCTGTCTTGCAAGTAGAGTCTGAAGTTTTGAATTCGTAACACTGGATTTGCTTAAATCTCTCGTATCCGTGTCCTCAAGACGAACGGGGGAGGTTGGTGCGTGGGCAGCTCTGGCCCACCGTTAACCCTTTTCTCTTTCAGGGAAGGCGAGCTCCTCTGAAGCTTAGGAAATGAAGGAGGGAGTGCTTTGGAGACGTGACTAACGTACCAAATATGTGCCGTGTTGCATAAACCTATTATGGGTGTAATGTAATGTTCTCTCTAAAGAGATTCGTGGCCGTTGGGGGGAGCGAGGAAGCAATCCTTTTCAGGGAATTGTGGCTGGACGAAGATATTTCTCAGGAAAACCAGGGAAACTTAAACATCTCTTGCAGCGTTGCCGTGCTCCTCTTCCACGCCAGCCCTCCAGTCGCAGCTGCGTGCCTGCTTCCGGAGCACGGCGTTGGCGGACGTGAGGCGGGCGCCGGAGACGCTCGCCTTGGCTGGTTGGTGCGGTGCAACGGGAAGGGCTGTGCGCGGCCTCGGTCGGCACTCTTTGAATCTTGGAGACGGGGGAGCAGTGCGCTGCGGGTGACTCAAGAAGTCAGGAGCGGGAGATGTGTGTAGGAGCTCTGCTCCAGGGGTGTGGGGGTGTGTGCGTGTCAGCTGTGGGTTTCTCAACCGAGTTCAAACCGCTGCGGCATCGGAAATAAGCTGCTGTGCTCCCTGCGTGGTCTGTATTGCCCTGCTTCCAAAGCCGAAGGTCCGCATCGGAGGTTTTCAGCCCGTTTACGGCGCACATGGATGGGGCAGTTGCGCGTCGGGAAGGCGGCGTGTGCAGCGTCGCAGCTGAGACCACGTGGGCAGAGTTGCAGCTCGCTTCCCGGACCTCCCTCCTTCGCGTTGACGGTACGAATGCTGGCAGTCTTCGCTTCTGTTTCCCTTCTGTCCTCCTGTTTGCCAGAGTTGCGGGCGCCGATGACTTCTGCACCGTGTGCGTTGCACAGAGCCTAATGCGATGCAGCGTTGGCGCTTGCTGCTCTTCTGCTCGCTGCCCTATTCCAAATGGACAAAGTCACCGCGGATGGTAGAGGGGAAACTGTCCCTACCAACCCTAAGAATGGAAAAACCATCTGAAAAGGGAGGGGACAAAGCTCATTTTCTCAGTACTTGTGCGATGCCCAAGTCCCTTCTGACACCTGTGGGCCAGCTGTTGGGGAGCTAGTGGTTGGGGGTGTCGGCAGAGAGAAAAACGATGTTTGTAAGCCAAGTACTACGCCTTGGCTATGAGAGATCGTGGGGAAGGTTTACCAAAGATGGTGGTTCTCTGCGGGGTAAAAAAACCAAACAACTGCTTCAACTCTGGCGTGTTTGGGAATACTCAAAAGTTATGGGATTCCTGTAAGGTGATTCACTCTCAAAACATATTGAGCACAGCAAAGTATAGGCATCGAGATTAGGGAACCGTAAGAACATTTGACGAAAAACCCAAACCAAAGAATGAAAAAACCCAACTGAAAAAAAATATAAAAATTCGTCTGACTTTTCTAAGTAGAAACAGAGTAGTTTTGGATTAACTTCCTGGGGAGTAGCTTTTCAGTTTCCGATGGCTGATCTCTGCGGGCGCGCAGGGGGTAAAAGCTGCTGGTAGGCAGCCAACGGGCGAGAGGAGTCCCTCGCTGAAACCGCTTTCCCAGGCGAGGGGCGATCGCGAGGAGGGGGAACCTCACAAAAGCCAGGAGGTCAGGCTTCGGCTCGTCCCTGTCGCCACGGGCTTGCCAGGGCGTTGAGATGGTGGCCCGAGCCCCTCCTCATGAATATCTAAAATCTTCATTAATATCTAAAATCAGTAAATACAGCCGTTATCCACTTAGCGACTAATCCCTTCTGTAGATTGCATGGAGGCATAATCAAAGGATGCTTAATGTATTACGTTACCTGGGATATTTGGGGATATTTTTATTATAGTCTGAAAGTAATCTGCAAGATCTGATATGAAGAGACACAAAGGGTTAGTTGAAAGCAGACAAGAACTGAATCACTGAATTGAATAGGAACGGCATTGTGCGGGCTGTAATGCTCCTTTCCATTCATTACTGCAATTATAATTATGGAACCCAAAGTATTTAATTGGCCTCACAGCCTCTTCACACTCAATAGATTGCATTGTTACCATTAAAAAAAAAATCCTCTTATGCATTGCAAATACACGTACGTGTTGCTCTCTGGTTCTCAAGAGGTTTCTTTGTTTATATGATGAGTGATTAGCTGAATTATGGATCTCTCCTATGTTGTGTCAAACTAAAATCAAATGGAAGAAGTCGTCTCCTGATGCATCAGGTGGAATTAGGAAGAAGCTTTAAAAATGCAGCTGCATGCATTAAAACCACCCAAACCCAGCATCATCGGGGCCAGCGAAACCGTTTTCCGGAGGACGGAAGCCTCCAGCGTAAGGCTGGCACTTGCCGCTGGATCGCCCTCGTTGCTGGCCCAACGGCAGCAGGCGGCGAGGTCGCGCCCGCTGGCCCCGGCACGCATCGCGCTGACTGAGCACGGCCGTCGCACTCGGCGGTCGAAGCCGCAGTGGGGACGGGCTTGGCGTCCGACCGTCCTCCAGCTGCGGGGCACCCTGTTCGTACGCCTCGAGAGACTTGCGTCTTCAGGGCCGACCGGCCGGTTGGCGCACCGGTTCGCCAAACCATGTGTTTTGTCTTCCTCTCCCTCCCCTGCTTCGAGCTCTAGCAAGATTTCAGTAGTACCGGCACTATCGGCTTGTGTTTGTGCTGAAGCCTAGTTATCAGCGGAGCTGGCGGCCGTTTATCTGGCTCTGATACTGCACTGCTCTGGGCTGGCGGGGTATCGCATGCTACCTGTTGGCTGGCGACTGCTGTGCGAGGGGCCTTCTCCCTTCCAGTTCGGCCAAGCCAGCTCAAATGATCTTGCTTTCTGCAACTCGCTGCGTATTGCGCGTGAGCAAGCGGGCGAGTTTAATTACAAAGCAGTAATGCCATCAACGAGGCTCTAGCGAGCCCTTCAAATGTAGGGAAAGCCTCTCCGTTCTCCGTTAAGAACAGAAAGGTGCGGGAAGGTGTAGCTTTCCGCCCTTATTCGGGCATCCCTGTTTGCTGCTCAGGCGGTATTTATTGTCCTTTCCCGATCTTTTAACGCTGCCACAAATGGAAGGACGGCGGGTTCCGATACGCCCAGATCGTAACTTCCCGTTTTAATGGCTTTTTAAATGGAGCGTTCTTTCCGAATTGCCGTTTCTTCTCATTGGCTAATTGTCGCTGAGGGGCGGTGGGGGACGAGGGCCGGAGTCGTCATACACAAAGATGCTGTGTGTAACACTTGGCAGAAGGACTTGAAATTGGATTACAAGCTACTATTCCAGCAAGTAAATGTCCGTGGTGTTTTTATAGCTTATCTCTATTCATCTATGTTTGCAGGGCTTTGCTTGCCAAGCGTTAATGTAAACACTCTATTTTGAGACTTTGGTCCATTTGCCTTCTGGAAATCCTTCTTTTATAAGGTGGTAGTAAACCTCTGTACATAAAAACAAAATAGCCCCGTGGCCATAGCTGCACGCAGACCGATGCTGCTGATTGCAAAGTCTCTGATGGCGCTTGCCACCTGTGTCAGCAACTCGGTGCGCTCTAGCCAGGGTCTGGCTTCAGTAACACGCTCTTGCTCTGGGCCCCAGAGCTTGCCGGGACGGCTGAACGATGACTCCTGACCTTGGAGTTGCCGCCGTGGGCTCCGCTGCAGGGCTGAAATGGCTAGTTAGGCGAGCGGCGCAGCTAACGAAGCTGGCTTTCTAGGCTTTCAGTCTCACGAGTGGGTTCTCCACGGCGAAGCTTGAAGGTCTCTTTCCGATCTTCCCCGTCATCTGCGACACGTTGCTCCTCCGCAGGTTCTTCAGTCCCTGCCGGGCACAAGCTCATGCTGCAGCCTTTGCTCGAGGAGCTCCCGAGCCCTGTTTTGCTGTTAAGGGTCTCTTTTAATATCTTTGAACGTTTTCTCTCTGCCTCGGGGCTTTCCAGCTTGAGCCTGACCAGCAAGTACAGACTATATAAACATTGCTCTTGGGTCTTACTAATTGGCCATCATCTACTGAACCCAAGTGATGGCTTCCACCTAAGTGCAACCCGGGGTCTTTCTGGGTTGAAGACGGAGCTCCTTTGAAACAGGAGCACCCGGGGCGTAGGTATAGGCGTATTTATAGATATTTAAAAATGTATATATTTGTTTCCTTCTGCCGCCAGTGAGGCTGGAGATCTCTCACGGTTGAGTTTGGAAGAATTAAGATGACTTTCAAGAGAGTTGCTTCTGATAGACTCTCCTAGAACAAGTTTTCTGGAGTGGATGCTGAGTGCGAAATGGATAATAGTTCAGACTCTTATGGGGGTTTAGGAAATGGTTTTATTGTCGGTTTGGCTGGAAAAATCGTGTAGAAATATCACCTGAAACTTGGACTGGAAAGAAAATGAGCAAATCTTGTGTGTCCGGCCAAGCAGTTGATGATTTCGGTGGTGTAATATGTTGCATGGTATTTTGGAATCAACTGTGCAAACTCTCGGAAATATGGCCTGGAAAATGTGTGAAGAATTTCAGTATTCTGTGAATGTGCAATCTGCGTCGCTCTTGGAGGGAGCTTGGCGTCAAGTGCTTCCGAATATTCTGTGCTTTAGAGCCTTCTCGTGTTTATTTTGGGAGGCTCTGTGACTGGGGGGGCGGGGAGGGGAAAAAGGTAAGTATTTAACGTACTTCCGTGGCTCCTTTGAGAGCGCAAACGGAAAGATGAAGGTGGACCTTCCCAGTGGCGAGCTGTTGCTGGCATGTTTGGATGGGAACAAAATGAAAATGTGCCTTCGTGGCGTAGGGAAATCAGTAAATAAAACCTGGCCGTTTTCTTCCCCTCCATTTGCTCCGGTTCCCAGAAAACTTGTTTACGTTGTTAAATGGTGTTAAACTACCTTCCTGGCGGCGGGGCTTATTTAGGTGTGGGCTCGAGCGATGGGAATGGGAGCTTTAAATCTCTTCATTGCACGAGGAGGCTGGCCCTGTGAAAGCCTCCGGGAATTCATTTGGCAGCGAAAAGGAGACTCTCTGTATTTTCTGGCACTGCCGGGAGGTCAGGGGAGGAAGGTACGGGACAAACTTCCAACACCCCGCTCTGGGTGCGGGGACAACCATTAAACCGGGAACGTTTCTGCTGCCGCGTGCTTGGCAAAGCTTGCCGAGGTGGGGGCTTCAGGGCGTTGCTGGCGTTGGAGTAACGCCGGTGGTGGCTGGAGAAGCTTGTTCTGTTTTCAAAATGGAGTTTCCCCCACTGACCGCAAGAAAAGAGGGGAGAAGGGAGGGACGCAGTGAAACCATGATGTGCGAGAAACTCTTTTGGTGCCTGCTGAGAAGGCTAAGGGTCAGGCAAGAGCCTGTGACTGTTACAGCGGTGCTTAGAGCGGGATGCAAAACACACAGCTCCATCATACTTTGTTCAATAAACACCTTCGTACTGGCATATAGAATAAAATAGTTTTATGCTATGTTATACTTCAGGCGTTGACCCTGCAGTGCCTCCTTGCTCTCTTTTAGGACGGGGGATCTCGCGGATCAGCTGTGCGCTGCATGATCGTATGAGGAGCGCGTGCGATCAGCTTCCGCAGTGACAAATGGCAACTGTCGCTTAATTTTTATCCCCAATTATGTGTCTCCAGGACCCATTTTTCAGGTGGAACGTTGGAGCCATTAAAAAGAAATAAGTAAACTATACTGTATTCCATCATTTTTGGCAGCTACCCAGTGGTCTGTAGCCTTAATGCTAGCCAGATATTTTTCATAAGGCTTCTGCGAGATGGCTGTTTAACGCTTGGCTTGTTGACCTGACGTAGGGAAGATGCAAGCGTTAAGCAAACCTCGAGCTGGGCTCTGACATGTGGGCGAGCGATGGCTCTGTGCTAGCGGTCCCGGAGTTTGTAGGTAAATCGGTAGCGGCTATATTTAATACCTCCAACTGCAATATTCCTAGCCTCAAGTAAGGCCAACTCTTCTCTGAACCGTAAACGTTGAAGGGAAGTGACATTGCGTTGCTCTACTTGTTTTACTTATCGGATTAGAGCTAGATAGACGGGTTTGCGCTTTGCGCTTCTTGGCAGCGCGGTGGTTTCTGCAGCACAGCTGTAATTTAAAGGCTGGCAGAACCTTAGTTTCATTGGAAGCGTTAATATACCATACAGAGGCTTAAGCATTATCGAGCTTTGCCAGTTGCTCTTGGTATTTTCCTTAGAAAGCCATACAGATCGCAGCTCTGGGTTGCTCTAATATTCAGCTAAGTGTTTGGTTAGAAGCGTTCTTCCCCCCTCCGTTGGGGAGGCGAAGGTCCCGCATCATCCGATGATGTAGGACTTCCGAGCCGTTAGCTTAATTGCCGCTAAGCAGCGTTACGGTGTCTTGCAGACGACTTGACATTCGTAAAGGTCGTCTGAGGGGAGCTGGGTTACCTCAGGAGAAGTTGACAACGTCTGTTCTTGGCGCAGGCTTCGCGTTCACTTCGGGCTGCTCTGGCGGGTTTTGCTAAGGGGCCCTTTCGCTTTGCCTTCAGTGGCTTGGATATGTATTTTTTTCTGACCTTGGTAAGCTGTGGGAACAACCTACAAGTTTCTCCGTTGCTTTAGCAGGTCAACACGCGTATGTGCGTAGAAATGCATGTGAAAAGGAAAGCTGCTCAGCGGCTGCGGCGCTGGGTGTGCTAGGCTGGTTGGACACGCGCTCCCTGCTCGCTGCTGTTGACGTGATGAAGATGCTCCAGTTGGTCCTCCTTCAGAGGAGACGGTGGAGATCAGCACGCGTTCAATTCTGTTCCCGGAGGGGATTTTTTTGACAAACTGATCTCCTTTAAAGCAGGATGAGTATTCTTGGCGCGCTAGCTCTGTCGTACGTTGAGCGTGTCCCTTTGCACGCGTCTGCCCGGGCCGGTGACCCGGCTTGTCCCGGCTTGCGCGCAAGTGAGGAGGAGACGGAAGCGCGGGCTTGGGAGTCCGTCTCTGAGCACGGCCATGTTCCTGTGCATCTTCAGCCTTCTGGATCTCGCTTCTTCCCCGCATCCTCCCAGGACGTGGAGATGCCCTGGTTTCAGTGGGAGATCTGGTGCTGTGGTAGCTCTTCAGTGGCTTTCTGCATGAAGGGTGAACAGATGGGTAAACCTGGTGGGGGGG
>VZTV01059974.1:0-11424 GCA_013400875.1 Anhinga rufa
ATCTCCTTGTGCTTAAGTGCAATGTCACTACATTACTTTCAGTCCATGGAATTAAGGAGCAGGATATTTGCACCTCTGTGTCATCGATGACGTTATATCCTGTTGCTCTGAGCATGACTTTCTTTTGCTCTGCTGGCACAGACAGGGTGGAGTTCATACAAATCTCAGATCATTCTTTTGGGGATTTTCACTTGCTCTTAAATGATCAACATGGTTGTATTCATTTTTGGCTCAGACTCAGGTCTAACTTACCCCTGTAGTGCTGCAGCGGAGTGACAGGATTCACACTGAAATAGCAGGCAGCAGGGCTGGGCATAGCGACATTGGCACTATTTTATATTGCAGACTCTGCTGTACTATTATCTGTTAGGGTTGCAAATAAAACATTGATTCACTCAAACAACTGCATTATGTGGGCCAAAGAACAGAAAGAAATTGTAGCTTGGTTTGAAACTGGGAAACAAACTCTTCCAAATTAAACAGGCACAGTAGGAGTTAATGAAAGGTTGAGAATAAAGCCATTTTTCTTAGCATTTTGTATTGTTTTGTTAATCAGTAAAAGAGATGTCATTTCTCTAGGCCTGTGGGGACTAAAGTAGAAGCCCCTGAGATGATTACATTGGATAAGAGCTAAAGTATCTTTCCAAGAGATAAAAAATGTCTGGCTGACTAATAACTATGAGACAACAAAAAGAAGAGGGGGGGAAAAAAGAGAGATGTAATGCAGTCAGAGTCACAGAGGTCTGCTCTGGGAGCATTTTAACATGCACACAGCCTTCCCCATCACACACACACAACTATCTCTTTAATGTGTCTGTTTCTCTTACTCGCTTTGTAAAAATACTGCCATGAAAGTAGGAGAGTTTATTTATAGAGAGAGCACAAGAAAACAAATGTTTCATTCACTGAACTCTAACCTCTTTCGATATTAATGTGTGTGATAAATTCGTTGGCTAAAGGCAGGAGATAAACGAACTGCATTTAGCCACCAAATTACACTCTTTGCTATCCTTCAGCGAGGAGAGCGAGGGAAATGCTGGCGACTGTTTTTTTCATTGGCATCGCACCTAGAACATTATGAGCAATACTGGTGACTAATAACAGCAGCTCTGCAAGCAGGTATTTTATTCCCACAGTACCCTAAAAAGGAGCCTGAATTTCCTTCAGAAAGGGTGCCCAGAGTTGGGTTTTACCTCTGCAGGCTGATCCTCGTCCTGCAGCTACCTGGAACCCTATAGACAGCAATCACACTCCATAGGCTCCTCCTGCCTGGATGAGATTTCAGGCTCTGCCTGTGACAATCACATTGGAACTAGTCAAACAGCATTTGCCAGGTAATTTATTCAGTTGATGTTATAGTATTTTGATAGCATTATTTGCCAATTTTCTTCTCCCTATTCCTCCATTATATATCCTGTTTATAGAACTGGTGAAACAATTTGCAAATAAGTTTAATAGATCGGATTCACAATACTGCAAATAAAATATCATAGGAGTAATCCCCATGCTTCTAAGACAGGAAGTCAGCAAGAACTAGAAGGGAAAAGCTTTCTCGTTCCTATTACTCTTTGCAATGCCTGGTAGGAAGGTATGAGCAGGTTTTCTGGAAGACTGATACTTCTAATGTGCAGATTAAAACTCACAAAAGTCATCATGGGCCATTCTAAAAATTGGGAAACTTTCTAGAAAACTGATAGTAAGTTATGTACTTTATTCAATTAAAATGTCTTTTTTTTTTTAATCATAAAATTTTTAATCCATTGCCACTACAGGTGCGTAAATAAATGTGCCCTCCCCCAAAATTTAGGAAGGATTGTCTTATTATTTATTATGTCTTATTATATATATTATGCCTTATATTTATAGTTATCTGACACTGATAGACAATTAATGGACATGTCTAGGACAAGACAAAATTAATTTTTTAGTCCTGCTGCAGCAGGTGATCAAAAAAGTATGTGCAAAGTAAACAAAACCAAGGCTCACCCATCCTCCTGCGAGCTTTCCCACCCTAGATCTGCTTGCTGAATGTACCAGAAATGGATTGAGGTGGGGGAGAATGCCACTTTGGTATGATTTCCATATGATGAGAGTCTAGAAACCCAGACTTTGTCATGTGTCTTCAGCAAGCTCTTGCTCCCTCACTGACATTCAGTATGTCTACATGCAGTCACAGCGTAAGTTAAGTGGAAGGCAAGTGAAGCCACTGTGAGCTGCAGGCTGCCTGTAGTCAGCTAGCATAGGTAAAATTACTGTAGCTGGGCTTCTGCACAGACATTCCTTCTCTCCACAAACAAGACCATTCATTGACTTCTAATTTTATTTTATTTTTTTCAGCTGACTTGGTAGTGAAATGGAGTTTAATGAGGGAAGATCTAACTGTCTGAGACTGATGACTTTAGTGGTGTTAATGCATCCTATGCAACTTACGCATAAAATAGACCACTTATCAAGGTCATTGTATATTTGCTTTGGTGCAACAACAACAGTATCAATCTTCCTTCTAAACCCAGCAGAAAGCCAAGTAAGTATTTAAAACCTAACTTAGAAATATGAAATGGGAACGTTCTCTCCAGGTACTCAAATGATTCTTTAGAATTAGCAGATGATTTAGTGACATTAACCGTGAAATGCCCCAAATCTATCCAGCAAATCTAAAAGGAATGGAACCGATTTCTCTGGATTGGCGAGGTATAAAATTACATCGTCAGGGTATAATAGCTGAAAGTCTCTTATTGATGATTAACCACATTTATTAACAGCAGGCTATAATCCCAAGATGTTATTTGTACAATGACTGAGATGTCATATAGTGCTTTCTAAAGGACCAGATCATGAAATGCACCAAAGGTCACCATGAAACCCTGCAGAAATTAGAACATCAGTCTTGGAAGAAATCTATAGTTAGTCCTATCGGTCCTTCTCTCTAGTGCAAAACAATTCTGACTGGCTGAATCCTCTAGAAGTTTCCTTATTTTTAATTCAACAACTCATTGCAAGTTTAGACCCAAGCCTTATTTGTGCTGGAGGTTCTAGCTAATAGTACAGCTAATGCTGATGTAAACTCTCAGGCTGGGAAGAGCAGCTTTGATGAGCATTGGGTACAAATCCTAAAGTGATAGGGGACAGGAGGCTTCAAAACATCTGGCAACAATGCCTGCTTATTTAGGTGAAGTTTATTTAGTTGCATGTTTTGCTAGGGAAGCTTTGCAGAGCTCAGCAGGTCAGTAGAAATGGACAAGACAAAATATGTGATTGTACGTCTTTATTCTGCTTCCTTCCTGATCCCAAAGTGCACAGTGCTAAAATCTGAGCCACCAAATTCCCTTGGAAGTAAAAGATCTAACAAATCAGCTGTGGGGAGTTACCTTAAGGTCCACTAAGCAAGTAGTTTCTCCCCATATTTACTTTGTGCTGGAAAATAGATATAAGTAATAACAAATAGCAGAAGTTCTACTGACTTAAGATATGTTAAAAGTAATAAAAGTAATTTATAATACAAATGAACTTCTAGTAAAAATGAATCAGTTGTTCCTGTACTATAATGCAGGAAAGCTTAGCTGCTCTGGCTGTTAATCATGTTATGTCTTAAACAATATGTAAGGAACCTAATTCATAAAAACGGATGGAGAAGTGATTAGGGGTATGATCCATTTGCAACGAACTGTTGGTGAATGCGGAAGTGTTTCTACCCCAAGTGGAGTTTCATGATGGGTTAATTTTAAGCTGGATCAGTTCCTGTCCCTGCTGCCAGGACTGGCTGAGCATGGGCTGAGTACCAAGAATCCCTACAAACATTTCCAGGGACTAGCAATAGTAATCCAGCCTCTTGGTAAAGTTTTGATGCAGGCAACTTTGTTTTCGCCTGTTTAAATCCTCTTTCAATTTCAAATTAAACTCAGCACTCCTCAGTAATCCTCATGTTCACCCTTGCAAAGCATTGCTGTATTTTGGTCAATAACTGCCATGTTCCATCTCAGAGGTACTGGCATTTTGGTGTTATGGTGTCTGTCCTTATGTGTGTTGTCTATAAATCACTCTTGCAGCTCTTAGAACAGAAAACTATTTCTGAATGTAAAGACAAAATTGTCCTTAAAACACAAGGATATCCAGCCCACCCACCTAGAGAACATATGCAATGCTGCAAAACTACATCTTACTTTCCACTCTCTGTCCCTCTCTGCTTCCATGAAATTACTAAGGCATAGAGGAGAGAATTTGTCCTGACTTTTAAATAATATACCATTTCAAAATGCTGGGGTTAGTGGTGGCAGCTAAAAGCTCTGCTTTGGTTTTCTGAGCTGAGGGAGAAATGCAGTTCAACTTACAAGGTGTAAGAAAAAAAGATATAAAAAAAAATTTAAACAAACCTAGTACTGAACTATTCTCTTGAAAATAATTTGAAAAGGGCAGAGTATTGGAATTTGGGACAACAGGAAGAAAAATGATCTTAGTTTGGAAAGTCTGCTTGCATTCTAATGAGAAAGGTTATTCTTGGAAAAACAGGCACCTTTACTACACTCCTTCTGTAGAAGGTGGTATGTCAGGGACAGGTATCATACTCCTTCTGACTTCTTCATGTTGGACAGACAAAAATTATAGCCATTGACAGTAGTTAACAAGAACCTTCAAATGGACCTAGTTCCATAAAAGGAGTCAATTAGAGCTGAAAGTGGCTTTCCTTTTTCAAAAATATTGTGGAGAGCTCGAAATGTTTTCCTCTCTTGAATTAAGACAAGAAGCTGACATCTTTGAAACCTTTGCAAACCTATAATCTGAAGAAATATTTAACTTTGAAAAATTGAAAGTGTTTTCTTCTGGTATTTGAACAGCTCCCTCCCCTCCCTAATTAAATAGTTAAAAGGTAGCATAACTCTTTGTTTATTTTAAAATCATGACCTTAATAATTCTGCACTAATTTAAAAATGGAAAGTCATCTTGAACTGGAAAATTGGCATTTTTCGGAGAAAATGTCAGAACAAAATGTTTTGACAACTCTAAAACTTAAAAAATATGGAGTTGAGGAACAAGTCAAAACCATTCGCCAGCTTGTAAAGTTTCACAATCCTAAGTAAAAATATTTTGGAAAAAAAAAGCGCCTGTTCTAGAGCTGGCTCTGGTTTATGTGTGCTGTACAGGTATACCCAGGCTTTCCAGTGTAGCTGCTGATCTGAGGACGTCCTTCCACACATAGGAGGTATCTGCAGGAGTATCTTCATCCACATCTTCCTTCTGATTGCCTGTACTTTACTCTGGATGGACCAAGCTGAAAAATGCTTCCAGAAAAGAATTCCCCACTCCCACAGCTGGTAGCATTTTACAACCACTTTTCATATCAGGCTTGATGCTCCATCACCTTGGGTAACAGCTACCTGTGCCCCTCACAGCTCAGAGCTACATTGTTCCTCCCCACAATCCTTCCAAAAGTCCTTCTTTTCACCCACTGTCAGCTCACTGCTGTGCCAGTAATCCTCAGGAGAGATGCACACTCTCTGCAAGCACTAGAGACTGGAGGATTTCCTCCTCTTGCAGCAAGGATCTCTAGTTAAGCTGGGCTTTGACTACAAAGCTGAGAATATCAGCAAACTTCAAAAATGCTTGGAGCTGAGCATTTAGATTTTGGTTTGCTTTGGTTCCTCATGGCATAACCTCAGATCCTCCTTGTCCCTTGCCCCCATCCTGCCTGTCCAAGAGGAGCTACACAGAAAGAACTTTCATGCAAACTTGTGCATCTCTCCCGGCAGATTAGTTGAAGGAGCAGATAAAGAGGGTTGAATGACTGAGTAAGGCTGCAAATGAACTCCCATTAGCTCTTGCGGTATATCTCTGGTGGAAGGGTTTGGTAAACAGTTAGCACTTATCTCTCTGCTCAGCATTTAGCTGATTTCCATAATGAGCTCCATTGAACTGAGAGGCCTCGAGGTGTCCCAGGGCTTCTGAGATGCAATGTGTTCTCTAAATCTGATTTATGTAAAGGTGAAAGCAATTGTGTTAACAAAGGAGAGGAACACGATCAACATGCAGTCTGCAGTGGCTGGGAAGGCAGTGGTGTCTGTGGCTGGCTGGCTCTGAGAGGGATCTGACAGCAGCTGGCTGTAGGATGGGGAGGCATTGAGATGCAGCCTTGGAAAACACATCCAGGAGGAAGATGCATGGGCTTTATTTATTATTATCTTTATTTTTTCCTCTCTCCCCTTTCAAACCTGAGAAAAGCTGCAGCTCTGAGGCATGCAGAAACCATCTTACAGGGGGACCAGAGGTGAGTCAGCCCAGGGTACGCCCATTGATTGCATGGTCCCCACTGAGCCCCAGCGCTGCCACAGCCTGGCAGGTTTGGCTGCAGAAACCTCACTTTGGGCCTGAGTGCAATCTCAATTCCTCCTGCTCAGTCAGGTGCAAAATCCTGCAGACTCCATCAGTCCCTTTTGTGGGTTTGAGTCTATCTGTCATAACCATGAACAAAGAAAAGAAAATTCATACAGGTTTTTTCAAAATCACTTATTTCTTTGCATCATCTCTGAGGACCCCTATTTCCATCCAGTGTCTATGGGCTCCATACTTAGAGGGGGCCTTGCCAAGGTCACGTACGTCACCAGTTACTTGGAGCCAGCTCTGGGAGAGGTGGATCTCAGAGGCTTTTGGCCACAATTTACAGATAACTATTAAAGTATAACATTTCACAAGGGAGAAAGAGGAAATCTGGTCATGTGACTGAATAGAAATTAAGACTCTTGGAAAAAGAAATCACAGGAAAAAGATGCTATCTTTGGGAATAATTCTACTTTGGTTGTAATGGGAACTGCATGACTCAGTGGAGCTTTTGCATGGCTGGATGCTTTAAGCAAGGATAATCATAAAGAGGGATGAGTAGAACATGAAGAAAAAAGGATCAAATACATATTTTTCTCATGGTAAATTAAGAGAAGATTGTAGGAGTGGAAATTCAGACAAGGCAAATGCAATGGAATACCTTCACAACAGAACTAGCCACCTGCGTCTGCTTTAATCCCTGCATGTAGGGTAGAGATGACAATATAAGCATGTCTGTCTCTCAAGGAGGAAAGAGGTGTTTTTCTGCTAGTTTGCATTTAATTGCGTATTTTGCAATTTCTTACAACACCAGCTATTCTGCTAAACTTGGTTTAATATGCAACAAACACTAACCATATAAACAACACGTCTGTCCTAAACCCTTATTATAATTCCCAGAACCACTTGCAGGCTTTCTGAAACCCATTATTATAATTATAATCAAGAATCACAGAACACTGCGATTTGTGCCAAAAATACATATACACTGAATTTTTTGTACAGGCCACAGATAGAAAGAACGAAAGAAAGGGGAGAAAGAGAGAGATGCAGCTTCAGTGTTGCTCAATTCAGGAGCAGTAACACCCACCCCATTTAATTTTTCCTCTTTCGTTTTCCAATTTAAATTGTAGCTGCTGAAATCTGGGCTAATATTTGCTTTGTCCTCTGTGCTCTTCTTTAGCCTCAAGCCAGGGAACCTCGAGCTGTGCCCTGGTTTACCGCATCTCCGCCTGCCCCCAGCACTGCACCCCCTCCCCAGCCCCAGCAGCCTCTGCCCCAGGTGAGGATGCAAGTCTGCTGGCAAGATGCAGCGCTTTGGGCCCGTCAATCACAGCTGAGGCGTGGAACACCACACTTTAGAAGTTGCTGCAACGGTACTTAGCAGATGCAAAATGCAGGCAAACCTGGTGGAAAATGCAAATGCAACGAGTATCTTAGTTTTATTAGTCTCTTGCACACAGTTCCTCTCTCTTGAAACACTTGGCAATCAAAAGACACTGGAGTGGACTATTTTGAGCCCTGATTCTTCACACTAAGAGGTAACGCTGATTAGATTGTGCCAGCACAAGGCACTGATATCAATATTCTTTCTGAGGGTTTTCTCAGGGAAGCATGGGATCTGATTCTGATCTTATATTAGCATAGTTAGGGAGTAACATTACAGGGGTCAAGCTGCTGCATGGGCATTGGAACAAATTTAATCTTCTCAGGTCTGTGCTTTGAACAAACAGTTCTTCAGTGTTGCTTTTATGTATATATGTGTGTATATATATAAAAAAGTATGTGTATGTCTGTGTGTATGTGTATATATATTTGAATATACCTATATCAACATCTGAATGTGCATAACGAAGATGGTGAAACAGAGAACCCAACGTCTCCTGCAGTGAGAGCAATGGAGTGCCAAGCACGGTTCTTGCTTATACTGCCACACCTTCCCTGCTTGAGAGACCTCTGAGCCCTTCAGTGCAAACCTCTTTTTTAGAACAGAAAACCTAATACCCAATATATTGTATTCAGCCCAGAAATTGAGAGCAAGTGAGATGAGGTCAGCTGCTGGAATCATGAGTGGAGGCACCTTTTTGGTACTGCTGTAGTCTTTCTCCCAAGGCCATACTAACCAGGAGAGCTGCAGTAGAGTGAATACATTGGTTGAAATGCAGTAGTGTGGTGCATTGGATGGTAGGAAGAGGTTTAAGCCAGTTGTTGCTCTGTCTGTATACTGACATGCAGAAACTGAGAGTAACCTCTTGTCAGGGACATACCTGATCACCAAGCAATATGTGGGTGTTAAAATCACTGTATCGTGGGGCTCAGGTAGTCTTTACATTCCTGTTGCTAAGTATGTCCTCTGATTTGCTCACAGGAGAACACATGAGGACTCTGGCACTTAACATTAGCTAAACTGCACCTATTTTTCAGTACCAACAAACCAGCCAATGTGTATAGTTATTTGTTTCCTTAAGATGATTATGCTAGATAGCTCAGCTCAGTTCAGAAGCCCATTTACACCCAAGGGTGGCTCAAAAGACACTGCAGAGGACAAAAAGTAGGACAATGCAGTCTGAGATCCCAGGGTAAAGTAAATCATGTCAGAGTTTACATTTCTTCTTTCAAGTCCACAAAATATCACAGAAATCCATTGGCTAGATTCACCTCGGTGCGCACAGGCAGGGCTCAGCTGGCTTGAATGGAGTCAGGTTGTGTTACACCAGCTGAGGATTTGGCCTCTTATGTTTAATGGTCATTGCCAACTCAACCCAGAAAAAAAAAAAAAAAATCACCCAGGCTGAAGCTGAGCCAAGATGACCAAAGAGTTCACGAAGCTTTTAGAATTATTAACTTCTATTAGTATAATAATCCTTTTTATGACACCATAAAATTACATGGTGCCTTTCAGGATGTAGATAAACTACATTCCCTGCGCTGAAGGGCCACCTCTCTCACAAAACGTACAGGATTGCCTGTGTTTGTAAGCCCCTGCCCTTTGCCCTCACTGCCCTGGGACCTCATCCACTGATTAACTCTTCTGTGGGAGGAGTCCTATCACCCCGTATCCTCCAATCTTCTCTCTACACTTCCATGAAAAAGGCCTCAAGGGATGTGGAAAAATAATAAATTCTTCTCAGTTTTAATAGTCTAAAAGTGGAAAAAATTTGCATTTCCTTTGTTGCACCTTTGGGCTATAGCTGCTGCTTCTCTGTTCTGCAGGGACATGTGGGGTGCAGTGGGAGGATGGAAGTGGGCTCATTCTGGAAAACTAGGACAGATTAAGTTTTGCACTCAGTTTTCCCATGAGGTGACTAGATGATCTGAGGGATACTGCAGGAAATTAGTATCAAACTCATACTAACTTTATAAAAATGGTGAGATTTTCTGCATTCCCAAGTACCGGTGACCACAGGGACGACTGCAGGGCTGATGTGGGATAGAAGTTCTCTCAAGGATGACAAATAATCTTGTAGCAGAGATTCCTATTGCTGGACAAACATAAAGAGCAGCTCCTAGGCAAGTGGCTCCTTCCCACATACCAAGCTCTGGAAGCCTATAGAAATAACACATTGACATTTTTGTCACTAGTAATGGGAGGTAGAGATAGATGGCATAGAAAGAGGTGTTTATATTAAAAATGACTAATCACTAAAGATCAAAAATTAACCTGGAAAAGCATTGAAGTTTTCAGAGACCCAACCAGTCTATTTTTGCTGCTTATGTAAACTGTGTGAATAGAAAGCATCTATTGTGTGCAATCCTGCTGAGTCAGTGTCTCTGGGTCATATGATGTAATATATTACAATCTGATGAGAAATCCAGGCTACAATTGGTTGTTTCTTTTGGTTGTGTTGAAAGTATTTTAAACCAAAATATTCTCATTATGGAGAATTGCTGAGGTTTTTTTGATTGCAAGCTAAAATTTGATTATGATTTGTGATGCAGAGAAGGAATGAACAAAATTTTGGATTTGCCATGAAATAGTTGTTTAGGAATTCCCAAGTTTAAAACTGCTACTTACACACTTCCAGTGTTTATTTTTTCTCCCCCAAAAACTGTCTTGCTTCTGAAAATGATTAAGAAATACATGGTTTTGATTTCTTTGTTTCTTATCCCCTTCCCACCTACTCCCCCTGATACAAATGCTTTTGAGCAATATTACTCTGGACAGCAGATGCTACTTGTTTCAACTGAAAAAAAGATAATCCAATGCTTTAAAAACATAGAAAACAGACAACTCAATTTCACCAGGTATGCTGCTAAAGTAATAGCAACGATCTTCCTCTTGACTGATACACACTTACAGACCTCGGCACTGGCACATACAGAACACAGAAATCTCCAATTCTGGCTGATACCAAAGTGAAAGAAAAGGGAGTTGCATTGGCTTGGATTTTCTACCAACAGCAGAAAAGAATTAAAAAATCAGCACGTGGTTAATGAAGATGAATAGATGCAGGGAAAATGGAATCTTCATGTTTCTAGGGGTTTTAAAACAACAGTGAGTAAAATCTTCCTAATAACATAATTTAAAAAAATAGCATGTGGATGTCAAATTAATCTGGGCTGCCACTGCATTGATTTCAACACGCTTCAGGAGGGAAGATTTTCTTCAGGGAGAAGTAAGGACCAATGCCAGTTGACAGTGACCCTCAAAAATCTGTGTTCATTTTGTTACAGGACAAAAGTAACTTCCTTCTGCAAGCTCTGCTCCCACTGTGCATATTCCTGCAGTGAGTAAGCATTGCTGGGACATTATGTGCTGTGGGTGTAAGGGACTCCCTGCCGGTCAGGACACTGAGATACTGGAGCAGCCCTAACTGCTCTGGTCATGGGTTTCCCAGATTATGGACTATACAGAGTGATCTGTACATCCTCCACTTCATGTTTTCTGCTTTCTCCTAGCATAGGTATATGACAGCAGAAAAGAGGAGCTGAAGGTACATGAAGACAGCCTTGCCCATGAGCAAGAAGATGGGGCAAGGTTTTAAGCTGCTTGGGTTCTGCCCCTTGACTCTGCCATTGGTTTGCTGTGTTAACATGGCAAAATCACTTGATTTCAACGTTCCAAGCTATAAATGTGGGAGGCAGACACTTGCCTCCACTTTTTGACATTTGTGT
>VZTV01059979.1:0-14784 GCA_013400875.1 Anhinga rufa
CTTCATCTGCCAGTCCTAACCTGCAGCTGTGACCCAGTCTTGTTTACATTCTTAACAGTATGTGGTGGTAGCAAGAAACTACTTTAAACTGCACACTAGGAAAATTTATAGAGCCTCATTAAGAAAAAGTGAGGTGCCGCCTGAGGAGTATTAAGATGTTAAATTATCTCAGGAGATTTTTAAAAAGTAGAAGTGTACTAGTTTTCATGCTGGTGTTTTTAGGAGGTATGTCATGAGAACTATTAATGCTGTTTTCTAGCCACTGTACATTTTAAGTCTGACTTCAAAAGAACATAGCAAATAGTTTGCCTTCAGCTTGTAGTAGAGTATTCTACTGTAAAGGTGAGGCTGATGACGGAGACACTTTCCAGTCTTGCTGCTTAGTGAGTAATAAGAGCTGATGCATCATGGTGCTTTCATCTTAAATCAAAACAAGAGCTTTCATTCTATTTACCTCTGTTTTGCAGTTCATCATTAGACTCATTTAGCTAAATCATGTTTAAATTTGTGTGCAAGCTCAAGACTCTGAGGTCACTTCACTTGCTCTATTTAAATAATTGTCTGGAGGATAACCAGTGTTTGCAAGTATTTTACTTCTGAATTTCTTTCCTTTGTGTTTATTTTTCAGCAACAACTTTCTTTCATCACATCAACTTACAGTATAGTACAATCTCAGAATTCTGTACAGGAGAGTCATGTCAGACCATGGCAGTGTGCAATACGTAAGTTGATATTTACAATTACAGGGTTTCAGTCTTCAGACTTGCTTGGGGGAGGTTATCGGTATTAGGTGGCATTGGGCAAGTGTTTTACAGCAGATCTCTACTTAGAGGATGTGGCAGCTGTACATCCTCTTCCCTCTTGCAGCAGTGAAGGGTGGTGGAAATGTGTTTTTGTGGAGGACTAGGGCGAGAATCTTTGACTTTTCTGAGATGGTTTAATAAGGTCAGATCGGAGAGGCAAATTACCCCGTGTGTCGCCTGGGGGGAGAGGGGAAGGAGAGCAAGGCAAAACTCTCCTTACTGGTAACAGTGCTGGGATGCCATAGAAGGCCAGGGAAGATAAATGAATTGTGAAAGCCTCAGAGGGTGCTTTAGATAGCTGGAATGCTGACAGAGCACTGGGCTGCTGACGGGTAACCTCTAGCCTGATGTGAGCCACGGGCTTTCTGCCCGAGTCCCTGGGCACAGAGGACACAAGTGGCAGCTTTGCAGAGAGTAGGGAAAACGCTTTGGTTTGGCACTTTCCTCCTGTAGGACTTACTAGACTTTTTTTAACATTGACTAGCTGTCACTTATGAAAGAAAGCTTTGTAGTTTTACTGTACATGGTGAATATATGAAAAAGTTACCCTAAACTCCTGCTCTCGATTAGCACAGTCCAACATGATGGAATATGAGACCCCGTTGAGTATGAATAAGCCTGTTGTGTTGTGGGTTTTTTTCTCCAGCACATGTGCTGATAGTCCTTTTCTTCCCTCCTCTTGCATTTCCTGGGATTAATTTAGTTGAGATGGATTTTAAAACAGAAGAGTGAGCAGTTAATGTTATAGCACATCAAACAAACATGCCAGGGAATGTATGCAACAGAACCAGAGCAATATATTTTATCTCTGACGATAATTACATTGTGCTTAGAAAGGAATCCTTGCTTAATGCACTGGGCTATTTTGTACCCTTGAAATTAATATCAGGGGCTTTCTCTGAGAGCGCTCTGAAGAATGCAAAGTGTATGGAGGATATTTTTGCATGTAGAAGTTGGAAAGATAACTGTCAGTAGAGAATTAAAGGCCATGCTAGGGACTTTGAAAGCAGGCTGGAACAGAATGTAATAAATCTCTGCTGGACCCAGATTTTATCAAAAGCAGACAGCATGTCTCTAAATGAGAAATGGTGATCAGCAAGATGAGTATTTTGTTGACTCTTGCTCCCAAGCTTTCTCCCGTTTTAATTCTGATGTAGCGCTGGCTGTCCAAAGGACTGAGTTTAACTGTTTATCCACTTGGCCAATGGGAAACAGTGGCTGAAAGGAGCTTGTGGTAGGGAACCTACGTACGTGTTGCTCCATTCTGTTCTAGTGAGTCTTAAACAAGAGTTCTCTGTAAGCAATTTATGCTGCAGAATAAAGAAAGGAAGTGCCTGTAGGCAGCTCCAGCTGTAGCCTGTATTCTTAGTGGTGAGGACCAATAGCAGAATGTTCCTAGCCTTTGTTTTGGAAAACTGAAAAATTGCACTATTTGGGAATAACAGGAAGCATGTCTACACTTGGGTGAAGCGCTTGAAACACTTTGTGTTTAGCTAAATCATAACAGCTTAAGTATCTTCCTGTACTTGGGGGCAGACGACTGATTCATGTTTGCAAACTGTAGGCTGCATATTTCATTCTTCTATCAAATGTGCGGGTCTATGAAAAACCACCGAGGTGAGATCACCTAGCTGTGTACCTCAGGACAGTTCAGCTTTGAAGGCCCTGTTCATAATTGTGTTCTTCAAATATCTCCAGTGATAATTTTGGATAATCCTTATCTTTATGTTCTGCCCCTTCCTCCCTCTTCCCTTTTGGAAGAGATAGGCCTAGATGGAACACAGAACTGCCTCAAAGATACTCATTTGCTCATGTCCAATTATGACTCTGACAAAGCTGTATGTCACTTCCCGACCCCCCCTTTTTTTTTTAAGTCTTACCCTAACGAAGTAAGGTACGGGCATGCTTATTGTGTTGGAGAAACACCAGCTGATGTGATTTATTGTGCCTCTGACCCGTCTCCAGTGTATAAAGAATATCACCTCGACATTAGAGTCAGTTGTTGATTAACCTGATGGACACTCCAGATTGGACCTGTGGCTGTGCCTGTTTGTTCCGGTACTTTGGAATAAAATAGTGTCTACCTGTATTGGATTGTTACAGAATTACAGTACCTTCGCACAAGGGTGCAGTTTGCCATTTTTTTCAGTGCTGACTTCTTAAGTAGTTCGGTATGAAGGTCTGCATTCTGTTCCTCTCTCATGTTTTCCCTGCCCAGTTCTCTAAGGTGTGTTTTGGTTCTGGTCATACCTGAGGAAGTCTTTTTGTATTTATGGTGGAGATGTTGAAGTAACTGTTGAGAACAGGTTGCTTGTCAAGGTACTTTGCATTCAAAGGCACTGCAAATACTCAGCCCTAAGTTTAGAGGATTTGCTGGCAAAATAAACACCAGTTGCAGTTAAATATTTGAAGTCAGGTTTTAACATCTCGGAGAAGCCCCGGCCAACTGACAAACTGCAGACAGATGCAGCTTTCAGCCCCCCTGTCAGATATATGAGATAGCACAGCCATCTGCACACAACGAGGAATGAATTTCTGCTTAGGGTTACTAAGAGGCATCTGACCAAAACGTAAGTCTCCTTGCAGAACAGATGGTAGCATTTGCTGGCAAGGTGGGATAATGCCAAGAGAAATACCAGAACGGCCAGTTATCTTCAAAACGTAACGAGGGTGGCACGAGTGTAACTTTGGGAATTACTTAACTTTGCTCATCAATGTTTATCATTTGCTGTGTAAAGCAGGTGCGATATTTTTAACACAGGATTTTCTATTTGGGTTTAGTATGCTTTAGAGCTTATTATTACACAAGCTAGCTTTGAAGCACCATGAGCTGTAAACTGGTTTTCTAGCCAGTGTTTGGGCAAAACTTCTCAAAAGTGCTGAACTGAGTGCAGTAACTGAGTGTGTGTAAGTGCTGGTCACCAGGCTGAGGTTGCAGAACTCCTGAGACAGAAATTAAGGACGGATGCAAACCTCTAGGGAGCCCACGGATAAGAGAGAAAGGTCTCATTTTGGTCCAGTGAAATCTCTTTATTGATAATTTGTCACTTATTTTTTTCTAATCTTACAGTCTCCTTTCCCATGTCTGCCTGCCCTTAGTGTCTCTGCATATGCATTTCCTTTTAGAAATCTTATCTCAAACTTGCATGTTTTGCATTTTCTTAAAGTTCCCCGAGCTCTGTGGTTCTACATGGTGGCTCCTTTCTCTTCGCCCCCCCATCTATACACTGCTTTGCCCCTATCAAGCCATCAGAGCTATTCCGAGTTGCTGACAAGCACTATATTACTGCCCTTGCATTTGATACAATTTGCTGTCCTGCTTTCTTCACAACCCATCTTTTGGTATTTATAGCAGGACTGTCTCTTTCGTTTCCAGTCCGCGTCATCTCTGCAGCATTTGCCTTTCCCTCCTTCCAGAAGCTGTTCTTATACACTGATGTAACTTCTGGCCTGCCTTGGCTTCTACGTCATCAACACAAACCCAGAATGTTTTAGAGGAAAAGGGATGAAATATGTACATATATTAAGATGCAGCACTGTGACTTCACATGTGTTATACTTTATTATTTGCATTACAGGCTTTTCACTGTTAAACCCATAGTTATTTCTCCCTGGAATTTAGAATGGGGCTGCAAATTCCTCATGCTCTCCATACTGGGCAAGTTTAAATCTGCCAGAACTTTACATAGGAAATAAAATAATCAAAATCTGTATCATGTGAGCACTTTAAGTGTCATCATCTTGTCCTTTCTGCTTCCCATCCACTGCCTAATATGGGACTGTACTGTCACAGGGCCAGCGGTGGAATGCAGTTCGGCTTCTGTGCCCAGCCGAGCCCTTGGATGGCCCCAAGCTGCCTCCCGTCTTGTTAAGGGAGGTAACTCCAGCAGGGGTAGGAGTGGCGTACCAGGTGTGAGATGGTCACGGCACGTCAGGGGCTCCTCTCTTCCTCCAAGACCTGTGAAGACTCTGTTCACAGCACTTGAAATATGAGGAAGACACATGATTCTAATCAACAGGATAATCCTTGTAGTTATCCCCTTCTTCTTAACAAGTCTTCTTTTAAATTCTTATTTTGCATAATTAGCCTAATTTTCAAGAAAGGAGAAAAAACGGTATGCAGTTGGATGTCACAGCAGATTTATTCACTTATATTTTCATGTACGTGAACTTGTACAGTTGCCAAACTGTTTCTTTTAATTAAAATGCAATGCTTTCTGTCCTGCAGTTGAGGATTTCTGCAGCATGAGAAAACTGCTGAAGTACAGACAGTCCAGTCTGCTTCTGCTCTTGGCAACAAGCATTGTCTTAAGACACAAAATAAGTCCGAGTTGCCGAGAACTGTCTTGCTCCAGCTTAGTGCAGGACTAGACAAACGAGGTGGCTTGTGTTTGTGCACTACTTTGTATAATTCCTTATATGTGGATTGTATAAAGGAAGTAAGCAGTGATGAAGAGCACAGTCTACGCCTCAGGGCCCAAATGCCACTCTTGATGCCTCTACAAAGAGCTTTTAACTCCTGCTGTTTTCATCCACTTGCTCACCTTTTTATGCCCTTCTGCAGTCAGTCCTGCTCTCTCTAGTGAACAGCAGACTAAGTGACCACGCACCACATGCTGAAATTGAGCTGAAAGAAAAATTCTAAACCTTAAGTGTCTGCAGAACTAGTTTCAGTTGTCCTTCCTCCCAAAGTTTGAACTACTCATTTCTACAGCTTCCTCTTGTTTTCATATGGCTTGGGGCATGAACAGTGTGGTTAGTGTCTTCACCTCACCGTCCTCAGGTCCCTGAAGAATCATTTCGGGCAATAAAAACACATTGTACATTAAAACTTTTCATTTGCTACTTAGTATTTTTCTTTAGCTACTGCAGGACTGCTGTTCAGTATACATATAACTTCACTCTCTGAGTGGCATGTATAGATCCTTCCAGTTCAACGCAGTCTGGTCCTGTTAGGCACAGAATAAACATTTAATCTTTATCTTCCATGCAAACAAAAAAAAAGTGTCCAAAGGTGGCTAAACATCACACTGAAGTGGTGTTGTCTAGGGCTGCAGTGAGGCTTGGTTAGGGACTGTGTGAGCAGTGTCAGATAACAGACCGTGGGCCAACAGCAGCAGAGATGGAGCTGAACAGACAGGCAAAAAATGGTCCCATGCTTTACGGGCTCGTGTTGCGGGGGCGCCTTTCTAGCCAAGTTCTGACCACTTCCAACCTGGCTTCCAAAGGTAGTCGGCAAACCCCACCTGTGCTGTATTCTGGGAAGACTAACCTGACAAAAGGATTTCTTATCAGTTCCATGATGGTACGGGACAGCGCCTGGAGCTTAGACTGTAGGAAGAGTTCAGGAACTGGAATTCAAGACACCCATAGGGAAAAAAAAGTGAAAACTGTTTTGCCAAATTCCTTATCTGTAAAACATTTCTCACTGTGTGTGCCTAATGTGACAGACAGCTGCTCCTGGTAACAGTTAGAGGTGCTTTAATTAACCATGACTTTAAAGAGAAAAAAAAAGGGAACACACCTTCAGTGCTTTTGTAGCCTTCAGATTCTCCATCAGGTAAGGGATGGCTGCAATTAATCAAGATGATTACGAGTAACTGGTTGAACTGTGGTTACTTTTGAAGAGCCAGGCAATATGTTAATGTCTCCTGTTCCTTAAGATCCAACAGGATTATTCACCGGTGGCAGAGTCAAATGTAGATTCAGATGTTTTGGGGAGTCTGTAACCAAAGGAGCAGAGTCCTAAGGCACACTGGTAGGGATGCGCAGAAGGGTCCTGAAAACTCTCCTCAGATTGGATTTGGAACAGGATTTGTAGCACTTAAAAATGCTGCCAGTACTTCGGAGCAGCAGCTTGAAAAATCTGGTGTTTTGGAGCCACCTTCTGTCTGTTTAATAATATTACCCTACAAGACTAATTCAGGTTTTGTAGTGTTAAGCATCAGAAGATCACCAGTTTATCACTGTGCATTGTTGCTGCCCTTTAAAAATAATTCTGTAATGCTTTCCTGTACAGTTCTATAGACTGTAAGTAAACCCTCAGTCTGTCATGGATAGGGAGTTATCACTGCCTCGGTAGAGCTCCTCTCCACGGAGACTCGTCAGCAGGCCGCCTGTGCTTGGTGCTACCACTGAACTGATGGGGAGAAACAGAACTGGGTAACAGAAATTCAAGGTTTTTGATGTGGAAAGATACCCTGAAGTGAATCTCTCCTGTAGCAGCTACAATGTATTTTGGTCATGTTCTATTATTTAGACACCAGCCTCTTAGAGGAGTTGAGCTGAGGGGCCAAGGTATAACGTGGTGACACTGTCGCTTCTCTCTACAGACAGTACTACTGGTATGATGAGCGGGGAAAGAAGATCAAGTGCACTGCTCCTCAGTATGTTGACTTCGTCATGAGTTCTGTGCAGAAACTAGTGACAGATGAGGACGTCTTTCCAACAAAATACGGTATGCCTGCTTTTGGACAGGTGCTTCCTGTGGCTCTCTGCAGATGCCATAAGTAAGGTGAAAGCTGGCATCCAGCATACGTATTAATACCAGACAGCTTTCTCGCTTGTTTGTTTGATGTTTTTTTTTTTTATTTTTATTTTTTTAAGGGATATTTTAAGTTTGGTTCGTTCTTGCAGTAAGAAAGACTTGCACTGTTGGCTTATGAACTGGGCTGAAAGGCTCACGATCCTGTCCCCTTGGCTTACATTTCATCATTGGTACATCTTTTTCTTCAAGCATTTTGAGATCTTGTAGCCTGTATTCAGAGAGGATAAAAATTTGAAAACTGTCAGCATGCATGTGCTCAATACAGCCTGCTGCTAGTGAAATTTAACCTGGTTGGTTTGCTCTTTCCTTTAGAGCCCTGATGCATTAAGGGGGAAATAAATGGGGTTGCCAGGAATGTGGCTTGTCTTCCTTGCCCAGCCAGGCCTTGTCTCACAGATTGTTTGCAGTCTCCCTTCCCTTCCAAAGATTAAAAAAAAAAAAGACATTTTTAAGAATTGAAAAGCAATGGGAAAGTAACTTTTAACTCAAATTTGTATCCTAACAAGATCACTACATGCAATGCTTTTGCTTAAGGGGGGAAAAAAAATAGAGACCTGTAGTTACGGTAGGTGGGCTTAATCACGACTAAAAGCACCTGGCTTCTTGAGCCCTTTCAACAGATCACTGGGGAACCAGGACATTACAGCACAACAAACGTTATGCTAGTAGCCTTTGCGTACAAGCATCTTGACCTGGAAAGAGGCCGTGTCTAGTAAGCCACCTGCAGCTGACCTTTTTTGGTTTGTTTTGTTTTTAATACACTTGTTAAAGGGCAGTGAGGGACTTCCATGCAAGCGAATTGTCCATGTGGTCAAGGTGCGTTTCAGACCAGAAACACGCTTTGTATTGCGCATCACGCACGGGATGGCAGGCGTTGCTTGTTTGCCTGCCTCAGTTTCACTTTCAGTGTCACCAAAGTCCTTGTCCAATAATCGTCTTTGACGAGGCAGGTGCAATACTGACTGCTCCAGCAAGCTCAGTGTCAACTGCACCTGATAGGGGCCCCCCAGTATTTCCTTCCATTTCTTTTCCCATTTCATAGAATTTCAACAATGAAATGTGGGAAGTCGTTATATACAGTCAGTCAGGCTTCTGCACACTACTGAGGCCCGTGTACCTTAGCTTCCGTTCCAGGATCTGTGAACTGGTCTCCCAAGCATTAGGCACTTCCAGGGGAAAAATCTGCTACTCCTGGACAAACTAGATAAGGACCCCGAAGAACCTCTCATTATTTTTACAGCCAGTAACAAAAAATGTCGTGGTTTTAAAGAATGATTACACTTGCTTCCTGATTTTTGAACCCCTAGGGTTTAAGACTTAACTTCTGATGAAAATGCTTAAAACCTCCTTAGATTCTTCCCCTGAATTCCTCTGAAAAGGAGCCGAGGGGATGTTGAGAGCAAACTGAGGGCCCACAAGCTGTCTGCTGCGCAAGGGGGGCTGGTTGCTCAGCCCAGGCGAACGCTGCTGTGGGGCTGAGGGTGAGCAGCTGGAGCTATCACGGTGTTTCTCTGTCTTCCTTTCAGGCAAGGAATTCCCAAACTCGTTTGAGTCCCTAGTGAAGAAGATCTGCAAGTACCTGTTCCACGTGCTGGCCCATATCTACTCCTCACACTTTAAGGAGACTTTGGCACTGGAGCTGCACGGACATTTAAACACGCTCTACACACACTTTATCCTATTCATCAGGGAGTTCAACCTCGTGGACCCTAAAGAGACCACCATCATGGACGACCTCACAGAGGTCCTCTGCAGCAGCAGCGGGAGCAGCAGTAACGGGAGCGGCAATGGGAGCAGCAACAGCGCAGGAGCACAGAACCACGTGAAAGAGAGATGAGCCCTCCTACAGGATCAAAACTAACATTAAAAACAATATTATATATTCTGTGTGTATGTGTATGTATATGTTCAGATATACATACAGACATATACAGCAATGAAAGCTGAAAGAATTTATGCTGCCACCACAGGACGCGTAGTCATACGGGACTGTACGGAGCTTTGGGTTAATGCGCCACCTGGCGAGAAGTTGCACCAATTTTATTTTATTTTCTGTCCACTCTTCCTTTCACCTATTCCGATGGATGATAAGTGCTGTTTTTAGAGAAGAGCCAAGCTTGAGAGTGGGGCCACTCTTGGTTTTTTTGGTTGGTTTTTTTGTTTGTTTGTTTGTTTGTTTGTTTGTTTTTCTTTCTTTGGTCTTGAGTGCAAGCCCTTTGTCTTTCTAGGATGGTGGTCCTGACATTTAAAAAATATCTATTATATTATAAGAAATAACTTTTACTTTGAAGTGGCTTCAAATGCAGGTTTGTTTGGGGTTTTTTTTTGGGGGGTGGGGTGGTTTTTTGGTTTGGTTTTACACAGACTGCCCCTTGCCCTGCCAAGAACGCCCCAGTTGAGTGCATCTTGCCCTTTGTTAGCGTGGAATGGGAAGAAGCTCCTGGCCTGACTAGAGTAGCAACTAGGGGCTTGCTACGTGTTGAAAGCAGGCACGATTCTCCAGTCGCCCCCATCTACCTGGTCACAACATGTGAATGTGCAAGAGGATCCACAAGCCTTTCTGCTTCTTGCTCCTACGACATATATACTCTTTTCTCTGCTCCCCTGCCTCCTCTTTTCCCAGGCACATCTCTACAAATAAATAAAAAGAGCAGGATCACTGGAGTCCAAAACCCACATGCAAGAACCACCACCATTTGCTTCCCACTGAACAGAGGCCCGGGGAGGGGGGAGAAGGGTACACTGAGTCAGTCACCGCCTGTGCTAGAAAGATGGCTGTTGGCATAAAATTATATTGTTGGCTTATTTTAGTTCATCTGTTCTATAATAATAAAAACAAATCTATCTGCCACAAGCTTTGTTTTTGTGTTTGCAGCGTCAAAAATCAATGGAATCCACCCACACAGCTTGCCTTTCACCACTGAACGCCGTTGGCCCTGCCCTCAACCAGCTTTATAAGTAATTGTTTGTCTTCCACCCTGTAATCTTACATTTATAATTGATTCCTTGCTCTTTCTGGTAGTGCTGGGATCCTCCTCCCCAGGTAATCTGAAGGTAAGCACTCCGAGATAAGCAACACTTGGAAAAGGAGCAAGTTTCCTGTTTGTACATACTTAAATTCTGCAAATGCAACAGGCTCCTGGATGCTTTGCGGCAAATATTGTATCGTGGTATCTGTGGATACAGTGTTGTAGCAATATTGCGTCTGGGCAGTGATATTGCTCTTTCCTTCACATTGCCACTGAAATCTTGCAGTCAGTGTTGCCAGTTGGGAAAATGCCAGATTTTGCTTGCAGTTGTGCTTCTATCAAATCCGTGGCAGCCTTTGAGAATTGTTTGTTACTGGTTTTGGTCATTATCCGGAGGTATATACATCATTAATAACTGACCTGGCATGAATCCCAGAAGGTTTTCCTGAATGAGGTCTGTCACTGTAGTAGAAGTCAGTAGAGAGAAGAAAAGGAGAGCAAGTGTGAAGAAAAAAGGAAAAGCACGGGGCTGGGGGGAAGTGTGAGCAAGAAAGGAGGAAAAAAAAAAGAGAGAAAAAGCACAAGCAAGAAAAAAAAAAACCTTGTGAAGAAGCGTGCAAGAGCAACAACAGATAAAAGGAAGAAAAAGGTACAAGTGAGAAAAAAGGAGCAAAAAGGCACAAGCACAGGAGGAGGGAAGTGGAGAAGTGAGAGAAAATGACCTCAAACTTTGTGAGCCCAGACTTGTCCCATGTTGTTTGTTTCTAGATTGTGGATTTGCCTTACGGACCTGCAGGCAAACGTGCTGGAGTCTCCCTGACCCGCTCCCCCGGGCTCTGGTAACACCGGTTGTTCATGAGCACGCCTTCCCCGCCACGGCCTCCGCTGCGGCCTCCATGCGCAGGCGAGTATTCCCATCGGTCTCCACTCACCGATGCCAGCCTTTCCCTTCCCTGCGCCAGTGTCTGGAGGGAAAACTGGAGGCGAGCAGACGCTCTCAGAGCAGTGCCGTTTGTAAGGCCCCTGTGTCACTTGCAATGAGAGCACACAGTAGGGTTCAAGGTAAGAAAGTAATAGCAAGGGCAACCACCCAAACCCCAGTATTTTTGGTAATTTATTATCTACTTGTAAAAAGGCATTTGGAGTCTTAATTCTAAAAGACCACTTAGAAATTACACACGTTTGGGAAAGGTTTGACTTGAGCAAGAGGCACTTCAACTCTCTGGAAAGACTGACAGCTACAACTCCGAAGTGTCTGATCGCAACACCGCGATACCTGTATCAAATGCGAGGGCGACTATACCTTAGCTTCCCATAGGAGAACTGACAGACTCCCTCGCAGGAAGCCTGGGAACCCATGCGTTGATGCAAAGCAGCAAACCATTAATTCAGCTACCAGGAGAGCAGTGACATACCACGTTACCTCTAGAAGGGCCTGCTGCTGTTGAGGGCAGTTCTCCCGTGTTTACTCTGCAGACATTTGATATTCCTGAAAGCATAGATGCTTCATCTAGCAGCGTAATTTTTTTGTACTTAACAGCCACTTAACAAGAACACAAATAATGAATCCTATTTTAGCGTAGCCTAGCTCGTTGGTTTTAGCAGTGGACATAAGGGAAACACTGAAATAGTTCCAGCACTAATGTTCTTGTTGTCAGGAGTAAATGTGGCTGTAAAGCTCAGCCTCAGGGCGTCCAAGCACACTGCAGAGGTTACTGAATTACGCTGCAGTAACGTTAGGAATAGACTTGTCATGAAGTCTTCAAACTCTGCTCGGTTGGTGCCTGAAGCCCGTCAGTGACATTCTATGCTTGCAGCGTGTCACTGACTGGCCACGCTGTAAGCACCAAGACTGAATCCCCTGGTATCTAAAAGGCAGGCTAAGGTCTTCTAACACTGAGGAAATGGTCATATTGCTGCTTTAAATGTATTGTGTAAATTGTTTAAAACACTGTGAGAACAAGAGGCACCTTAATTATGCTACATTCAACCCCTGCCCTAAAGATCACCATGTACCAATACCATTTTTAAGGGTTGCTAAATAAACAAAACAAAACAAAACAAAAAAATCAAAACACCCCAGAAAAACAACCAAACACTGCTTGTCAAAGTCTCAGCTTTACACCTCCCCTTGCAGAATCCCCAAGCAACTTTCAGGCCTAAAACCATGGCACTGAGCACAAGCCATCCCAGGGCCAACGTCTTTCCCTTAAAACCAACAATTACCATACGTCTGTTCGGTAGGATTGTGTTCCTGACAGCTGGTGCTCTGGACACACGGGTGAGGTGCTGAAGAGCTGAGGTGGCATAACTAGAGCAAGGGGGTGAAATGTTAGAGCAAGCTAGAACTTCTGCAGTGTCCTTGGGAAACCCCAGCATAAGTGCCTGTAAATAAAAACAGGAGGAAAATGATGCCTTCGTACATGCCCCCCGGAATACCTACCAGCTGCAGGTAAGCAAGCTCCAAGCTCAGCAGCTTGTGTCCATTACATGGGCTACCTCTGGCCATTCACGGGAACGGGACACAGGAACGGGGCCACCAAGTCTTTCGCACAACGGCCACCTTTAGCTTCGACTGCGAGGCAACAAAGCTGTGCAGAGATCACAGGGCCAGCCTCACCCCAGCCCTAAGAAAGGTCCTGAAGTGGCAAGCTGTAAACTGAGTCAGGCACCTTCTACTTCAGCCCAGCAAAATTAGAGCTACATCCTTCTTTCCTCCTGTGAACTGCAGAAAGTTACTGAGTCTGAGATCCCACAGAACATGCTAGGTTTGTATATTAATAACAACCTTTTAACCAAGAATTTTAAGAAAATCAACCTTGCTTCTTATGGAGCACTTTTCTGATGAGACGATCTGAGAAGGGAGAAAGATGTGTTCTGGCTCCGAGGTACCGTCAGTTCTGGCCCGACACGGGCACACCGAGGGGCTCCTGGAAGGGACTGGGGGCTAAAGGTGGGCACGGTCAGGTAACAACGCGCCCCTGCACATTTGCAGAAGACTAAAAGACTGTCACAGAAACAGGCAATCCCATAGAAGAACAAGCCAACTCTGTGAGCACTCACTAAGTATGCTGATCTCATACAAAGCCACGCTTCATCAAACAAGCCCTTGCTCACATCTGCCATGTAACTTGTCCCAGCCAATCCTTAGCTCACCACTTCAGCTGTTAACAGAGCGACTCGAATCCAGAAATACTCTTCCATTATCTAAACTGAGGACAGAGGAATAGGTTGTTGTTTTATTCTGTTCAAACCATTGAAGCCAATGTTTGTGTCTGTAGCACAAACGGCAGCACCAGACAGTTCAAACCTAGCTCTAATGCCTGTGTGCTGGCAGGAGTTACAGCGGAGCTCTGTACGGCCCGGTTACCCGTGCTGCTGGGGCAGTACTAGTGCCTGAATACAAGCTCAGCACCTGCAGGATTTAAAGCCAGAGCTGGTATCTTGACATGATATAGCTGAACGCAGTACAGACAAATCCCCATATCCCCAGTGGAACTGACGATACCAAGTGAGAAAAACACCAAACAGCTGGAAAAAAACCCTCAGTGCTAACGGGGATCTCCATTCTTTTCATGGACAGAAGAACTGTTCTGGTTGTGACAGCTGACATGAACAATAAGACTTTTGAAAGCCAGGTTAGCACGTGACGCGGAGAAAACAGGAATTGTTGTGGCCAAGCAGTCGGATGAGAGAACATTCAGAGAGCTTTGTCTAACAAAACAAAACAAAGCAAGAAAAAGAACTAGCCCCAATTCTCTACGTGTCATCACCTGCTAATTCTTTTCATTTTATCTAAAAAAAAAAAAAAAAGGGCATTAAAATACTCTGACGCTTTCCCATACACCAGCGCAGAGAGTTAACATTTTCTCATAAAGTGGTACAACGTCCCTTACATAAAACTCCTCCTCCTTTTAATGATGTCTGGGATGATTCAAAAGAAAGGGTACAAACAGCCTGGGCTTAGACAGCCTTCCCGCTCCGTGGAGAGCAGCCCCCTGCAACATCAGCTCAGAAACAGAAAGGTCAAATGCCATCTCACAGAGGACTTCGGCTCCTGTGAAACCACTGCTTCACCTGACATCAGTAAGGCTTAGAAGACATGTGCCCTGAAGAGTGCTGCCCTCAAGGGCTGCAAAAGGAAACCTAAAAGAGGAAAACAAACTGGTCCTTGGCTCTAGTCAGTAATTTAACTACCACACTGAACCAATTAAATGGTCCGGGGATCCCCCAGAAGGGCTTTAATGCAGATGTATAAGGAGTTGAAGGTGAATCCTCAGTCTGGTGAAGAAAAGAAAGGCTGCACAGCGCCCCAGCACCACACGCTCATTAGACCCCCCCTAAGGCCACCCTGTAACCACAGAGTCCCGTTCTGCTTCTTCTGCATGGACTGAATTCCTTCAGGAGGGACTCATACCTGAAAGCTCTATTTCCAAGCAGACGAGATTTCCTAAATGACTCCCCC
>VZTV01059981.1:0-33585 GCA_013400875.1 Anhinga rufa
TTGAGACTAAGGAGTCTGGGCTCAGGTTTAGGGCTAGACAAGTCCCCGCCAGCAAGGCTGACAGCAGCAAGTGTTGTCAACTGACACACCCAATATTGACTTTTATTGGAGAATAACATTTTCCTGCTCCCATCTCCCCTTTTTTCACAGTTTCCTCTGTGTCCCTTTCTCTCACCAGTTCATTTTTCTTTGCAGGCTCTGCCAAGTAGGTCTGCAGCCTGTCTTGAGCTGAACTTCTGTATCGCCAAAGCCAAGTCCTCAGTAGCAGTAATCAGTGTTGTTGCATTAACTTCACCATGCTTGGCACGGAGGCAAGCGTTTGATCCTAGACATCTTGCTTGAAAACTCCTGCAGATCTCTGTGGTTTTCCCTTTTCTGTTCCCATGAAGGCTCTAGGCTGGGCTAAGGCTGTGCGTTGTTGTTCCACCTTCTTAACATAAATGAGGAGTGAAAGGTTTTCTTGCAGAGTCCTGTTATTTTCTTTCCTACACCAAAAGCTTCAGCAGCATCGTGGTACTGCTGGAAGGGCGACTTGCTGGCAGACAGTGGGAAAACAAGCAGGCAAGTTTACAAACAGCCACACTGACACCATGAGACCTTTGGGTCTGCTTAGTCTTTATGCCGATGGCAGCAAGTGGCAGGGAGAGGCCCAGCATTATCGCTGGGGTGCAAACCCGGGTTTCCACCAGGGTGGCTGAGGAAATCCTGTTCTACGCTGATGAAATAATGAGAAACAAAAGCGGAGGTGTAAGTCCAGATCTGTTATTCTTCGAAAATTGTCCATTAGGAAAAATGCAGAAGCCTCATTGTCTGTACTGGGTAATGCTGCTGATGCAGACTCCCTCTGCACAAAGAGCTCCGTGTATGGATGCGTGAAAGTGCTCCCCAAAGCTCATCAGTAGCTGTGCTGGATTCATATACACACGGCGATGAGGAACAGGGATTTAAAATAACTGAACAGCCACTTAACTGAAGAGTTTTTTATGATATTGTGATTTATACCTGGAGCCTTGATATCGATGACTCTGGCACAGCACAGCGAGTGATGCTGCATGAGGTCTCTTCTCAGGGGCTTCTCAGGGGCTGCCTGGGCTTCTCCTGCTCTACAAGAGCAATAACAAACCGTAGGTGTTCATGTGACATCTCAACCGCGGTGCCGACAGCATTTGCAGCCCACCATCCAGGCACCCGGTGGGAACGGCTGTGCCACCGCAGACGTTGGGGCTTCTCTGTCTCCCCGGATCCAGGATTTATGGACTTTTTGTTCCACTCAGAAGCACTGCAGGTGTCTCCAGCAAGTAGCCAGCCGGCTGGCAGGAGGGATGCTTGCTGGTTTATTTTTGGAAAGGCATAACGTGTCCTTACCCTGAACTCCTGAGTGCCAAGATTGAGCAGCAAGAAGTATTAGCCTGTTCTACAGGTAACTTGAGCAGCTGAAAGAGGAGTTGAAAAAAAAAAACACACCAAAAAAGCTAAAGAATAGTTTGAAATTTCCTTTTTCAGAGCATAAACCAGCCTCTAACTTCTGGGCTCCTTCCTCCGAACCAGTCCGCGGTCAGCAGCAGAACACTGGACGATACAAGGCCCAGGCTCTGAACCTGCTTGGCAATTCCTGTGGCTTCATGCAGCTGCATTTTATGTCTGCGCACAGCTAGGTGTCTTCTCCTAGTTGGTTTTGGCATCGGTTTTGCTCATGGATTTAGCCAAATTTTTTATCTTCTCCTCAAGCATCTTGTTTTTCTTCTCCATCTCCTCCCGCGAGCGCTCCACGTTCATCAGTTTCAGCTCCAGTTCCTCAGACTTCTTCTTCTCCCTCTCGATGTCCTGATTCAGCCTCACCACTTTGGCCCAGACTTCATAGTTTTCCTTCTCGAGACTGCAAAGAGAAATGGAGTGTGAAAGGACTGCATCGGAAGAGTGCCGGGAAGTCATCATTTGGCTCTTAAGGAGTCTGTCCTCTGTGTTATTGAGCAACGAAATAAGCCAGAGGTTCTGCCCTGATCCCCTGACCCTCAATGGCCACATGACACAATGCAACAGCTCAATACATGGGATATAGAAGAATAGGATAACAATTTGTGAAGCTATAGTAACACCGATGGTTACAGCTAATAATGTAATAATGCTACGACTGAATTCTGGATAGTGTAATGGTACAATATTGTAGTAACAACAAGAATTGTGACAGTGAAATTATTGCAGAAATGTTATAGTGCCATACAATGACATATAAAGAACTACTGAGTATTAATATTGTATTAATATAACATTAGCAACTGTGCCGTGAGAGTACAGCACACGAGACTTTTAGATAGCCTACTGTAACACTAGATTTTATCATTAGTCATTACTATTACATACCGTATTACTGGTAAATAAATCTGTGCAATACTAGTGTTGTAGTAACATGAGCTGAGCCCTTCATGCTCTCCAGGAAGCAGCACTGTGCAGTGTGTTACCTTTTAATTTGTTCCTCGTAGTCATTTTTCTGCACCTCCATTTCTTTTTCCAGCTTAAGGATCATGCTTTGCAGGAACTCCCTGCTCTCCTGATCAGGCTTGGAGACCTCGGCAGGGCTGTGGGTGGGACTGGCTGTTTCCTTCGGCTGACGGCTGGGACTGGAGCAGGGTAGAAATTCCTTATCAGAGCAGATGCTCGAAGGGCTGGGGCTGGAGCCATCGCCTTCCCCACTTTCTGCCTGGGAGGTAGGAACGTTATCGTAGGTTGAAGCCCGGTGAAGGTCGAGCAGCTTAAAAAGATCATGCGACAACGTTCTCTTGTGCCCATCAGGGACCACGGAGCGCATGCTGCTCCCAGGGGAGCTTTTCCAGAAGTCATTGTCAAATATGTCGGTTTTGTCGTTACCGCCTTTCTCCCCCAGAGAGGCGGCGGTCAGGAAAGTTTTCCTGTTAGGTAAAGTCTGAGTTCTTTTCCTTGACTGCGCTTTCCACGTTCCCAGTGTATCTTTGGACCCATTATCTTCTCTGGGTGCACTTGACCTCGCAGCTGGTCCAGGGGCACTGCTGGAATTCAGGTCATCTCTCTGTAAAATAGACCCATGGCATTAGGACAGCCTCGTCCTGCTTTGTGAGCAGAGACAGGTTGCAGCGACTGCGTGTTTGTGACTGCAATATTCACAAAGGGCACATTTTAACATGCGAACAGGAATGGCCACAATTTTTCCATAAAAAAAAAAAATATGTTTTCCATTAAAAAGAACTTTTCGCAGAGGTTCTTTCTTTCTGAGAAAAGCCTTTAATCCTCAATATTTTTTTCACTTCACCAGCATGAACTGAAAAGGTTTCATCTATTCTGCCTTTTGGCTAAAAAACTTTAGGAGTTTTCATTTTTCCCAGAACAGAAGATTTTCCGCAGGAAAGTGGAAAATGTATCTACATCATTCTCCTGATGTAGATATTCCAGGGATGACAGTTACAGCTCTTTACCCTATTAATAGCAAGCACTCTTACTGGCTCACTGACCTGTTAGATCCCATAATAATTAATCACACATTTATTAAATTTATGTTTTATTATTCCTCTGAGGATCTAGCCTTACCATTTGCCTTTGGATCAAGCTGTCTGCCCTGGACACCACAGGATCCTCTGCAGCGTCCCAGCCCACGGAGCTGCGTGGGACAGGGGCCTTCTTGTCGTTTTTTTGGGCAGGTGGGGAGGGCGGCACATCCTTGGACGGGGGAAAGAGGTCTGCATGGTCACTTATCATCACAGTCATCACTTTCTGGATCTGAGGCGTGCCTGGAAGAAATTGGAGATCTGTCAGCAGCAAAGCCAATGCGCTGGGCTTTCTTCCACCCACACTTGTATTTTCTGGTTGGTCTTTCTGGTGTCCAAAATGGAGATGCTCATCGCAATGCAGGAGAAGACAAGGAGCACTATCATCAAACCAAATAAAGGGAGGGATTTTTATACCACTCCAGAACAGCAGTAGTAGACCATGGAGCAACGAAGATGGGAGTCTGCTCAGCTGCCCCAAGCCACAGGTTGTGCTTCTTTGGCAAGACAAGCAAACTACAAGTATCAGTTATACAAACAGGCACGTGAATATCTGGACCATTTGCATGTGATGTCCGCAGAGCCGAGCAGTGTTTGGCCTTAAATATTTCTTCTATTAGTTCTGCTGCACCTGTCCTTGCCCTCGGGATTACAGTTTGGCTCAGCTAAATAGTAATTTCTTTGAGTTTCCTTTGTTTCTCTAAGAATAATTTCACACCTTCCTGCTCTAAGCAAAAGAAAGGTGACTTTGCCAAATTCCTGATTAGTTTGAAATCTACGGAGGGAACGCACAGTGCAACTCCTGAGGGGGTTTTGTCACCATTAACACCCTTACAGCCTAACTAACACATGGTTTTACTGTACCCTGCTGTACCTGCTGTGCCCAGGCACCTGTCTGGCTTATATCCATGGGTCTACCATAGAAAATTTTTAATTTCAAGATTGTGGATGCAACTAAGTATTTCAGCATATCAGGTGCTCCGATGCCAATTATTCCAGGAGTCCCTTTTACCTCTCATAATAATTGCAGGATCCTCTATCTTGGGTCTGATGAGGTTCACTCCAATCACTGTTGCCAGGTTATCCACACTCATCTTGTTGATGCTAGAATTCAACTGTATTTCGTGTAGAAACCTGCCAGAATCCAAGGGCAAATATTTCAAGTCAGAGAAGGAAGACTGCAAAAAGCCTTACACACCCACCGGTGTAAAATCCTGATTAATCCATCCAGCTCTTCCTCTAAGTCCCAGGGACAGAAATATATAGTTGCCTTATAACTGCGAACTAGAGCTGGGTCTTATTGGTGTCAGTAGAAAAACCACCATGTGATGAGCTGCTCACCCAAAAAAAAAAAAAAAAATTCAAAAAAGGAAGGGAAAACACCCATCTAATATTTAATAACTACAGAAAAATCACCCAGGCTGGATGTAACCCAACACTTCTGTTGCACAAGGCTTTTTCTAGAAAAACTACATTTGATTTTAATTCTCAGGGATTCATAAGCAAGTTTTGAGGGTAGGCATTTATGCTCAGGCATCATCAAGGTGTTTATCCCCATGGCTGAAATTCTTTACTAAAGTCAGCACCTGGTGCCTCGAGGGGAACCAAAACACGGCTTAAGAGGGCTCTCTCTAGAGGAGTCAGCCTCAGCCTTTGGGATGATATTTCTACTCACCAACACCAAATCTGAGCTGTTTTTACCTTGCGCAGAGGACTGACCTGCAGATATAGCTGAGGAGGTTGTAGTTGTCTCTGGGAAGGAGGGACAGTTGCTTCAGGAGTTCCTGATGGCCCTAAATGCAAGTTAAGACGTAGCTCTATAAAGATTCACAGATGCATACGGACTCAAGAGTGGCTTTTGGTCACTCCATCCATCCCTGTGTGCTCTCACCTCTTGGCATTTGCTCGCCTTGGAAATTACGTTCCTCCAGCAGACCACGCAAGGGCGGTTTTTGTACAGGGCTCAGCAAGAAGAGGCAGCCCATCGCCCCGCACGGCTGCTGCCACAGCAGCAAGGGGAAGAGCAGGGTCCCCTCCAGCCCAGCACGTGTGTGACGAGCTCTTTGGAAAGAGCTGGTCATGCCTAATCTCCTTGCATTTCTTGTATATAATCATTTAGGACGTTTTTAACCCCAAAGATCCTAAAGTGAAACAACCTACAAGAAACATTTGCCCTCGAAACAGGCTGAACACTGCAGTTCACAGAGCTCTTGCTACGGAGGATATCTGCCTTATTTTTTGTGTAGGAGCAGCATCCGTGAGTGGGTCATTTGCAGTGGCGGGGCTTTTCCTCCCAAGTAGGTAGCTAGGAAAAGACAGTTCCCATCTGTCCTCCCCCACCCAGTCAGTCCCTGTTTCCTTCCTTGGTCTCACCCAGAGCCCTCTGCCAGCTCCGCTCTCAGCTTGGGCTGATAGAGGCTGCGGGAGGCTGCGTTTCCTTCCTCTCTGGTTTTCACACTCCCTGTTTGCTGCAAGGACTCAATGAAAAGAGGTGCTGAGCAGCTCTTAGATCTGCTCCAGAAATGTAAGCTTTAAAATGGATAAACCCACGCTGCCAAGTTGGGAAACCCCACCGGCCTTGGGAGATTTTCTCTTTTTAATATTTTTTTCCTTTTTTTTTATTTTATCTCCTTTTTTTTAATTTTTTCTCCAGATTTCAAAGCTCAATAATTACACAGCTTATAATGCACAGCTATATGTGCATCTGGCATCTCCAGCTCACAAAGCCCTGGCACTGAAACACAGCTAATTTTAAGGCCAGAAGGAAAGAAAGGAGTGCATCTCTACCTTTCTCTCATCCGCATCCAGCGCCTGACCGCACAGCAGGAAATCCTCATACTGCATCCAGGGAACAACTGGCTCGGGGAGCTCCCGCAGGTAGAGTTTGAACAGAGAGGCCACGGTGTGCACATCCGTATCCCTGCAACGTGCAAAGAGCCACCACGTGAAACTCGCGCCCAGCCGGAGCAAACCCTTCCCCGCTCCAGGAGCGTGAGATTGTATTTCAGCTCTGTGTATCGATGCAGAAGACAGAGAGAGATAAATAGGGAGCTCAAACCAGGCTGGGGGGGGATCCCTAGCGCACCCCAAGCCAGGGAACAGCCCGGCTGGCAGGAAAATAAATGCTTGGTGGAGATTTTCTCCACCGTGGGGCTGGCAGGTCCCCAGCGTTCATACCCGGGCTGAGCCTTCCCGGCCTGCGTTTGACTCATGAGGGTTTGCATCCAAATATTGTCTGGTGTTCACATGTTTGGCAGGCGCTCCCCACTCTGCGCGGAGCTGGCGAAGCTTGCCTGGGGTTTTTAAGATTAACAGCAATTAACTGAAGATGTTCTGCCGGGACAGATGTTTGCAGCTTTGCATACCATTTAGTTTACATTATGTCAAAAGGACACTGTCAAGATCATAAGCCTGTAATTTGACCTACCTTGAAGTCCCTAAATGTTATAAACTTCTAGCAAAAATCCCCCAGGTCATTTATTTTTAGGATTGATTGGGGTTTTTAAAATACTATTATTTTTAACAAATGCACATAACCGTAGAGGAATTTTTTCAGAGCTGTTTTATGTAGGACCTATAAATATACCCCATTAGCCACCCTGGATGCCTGGGCTGCAACGGCAGCTTTCTAATGCTCCCCACTCAATCCTGCCATGCTTGTGCATGCAAGTGTGCCTGTGCAAACCCAAACTGGCTGCAAAGATGGCACCGAAGGTCGAGCCAGCATTTTGAAGCATTCAGGTTACCGCAAACCCCATTATTTGCCTTCCTCCTCACTAAGAAAATGTTTTGGCTGAAGTGCCTGGGGGTTGCAGTCACCCTGAGATCCCTGCAGCGATGCTCAGGCCAAACCCTGCAGCGCAGGGTTAACATGGCAGGGTGCTGGGAAAAGGGCCAAACTCTCTCGCCATGCCCTGCTGCAAAACACAGTTCTGGAAAAAATAAAGAAAGGCTTCACCTTCCTATGACCCCCATTCAGGTTACAACAGGAAAGCTCTCAGCAGGACTCTGGCACCCAGAAAGCAAGAAATATTCAGCTGCAAAACCAACAGCCAGGACGGTTACGTTTCCAGAGCAGCCGAGGTTCTACCTTGCACAGCGCAGGGATTATTTAGGTAAAAGTGCTGTGCTTTTTCCTAACAAAGCTACATAAAGCTAGGTAAAAATGGGAAAAGCTTTGCGGTTAGGGACAGGCCTGTGAATAGAGACAACGCCCCTGCATGCCGCTTAGGCAAACTGTTTTGCACAAAAGTCCAGGGAAGCTCCCGGTTTTGGGTGCTCCCCTCCCACGAGCTGGCGGCTCTCAGAGCTCGGGTGATGCCATACGGGGCAGCTCCCTGGGTCTGAGCAGGCAGGGCATCTCCGCAGCCAGTACCAAACCCCTTCATACACATGCAGCAGCCTGGGCACTCCCTGTCTGCATTAGGGTGGACAGGGCAGGGCAGGAATTAAACCAAAAAGCCTCACTTTAGGTGCTGTGGAAAGGCAGGACCCACTTTTCCTTAGTCCCAGCACAGGGGTCCTTGCTTTCACCCGTGCAAACCGTCGGGTAAAGCCCCAGAGCAGCCTGCACGAGTGAGCAGGGGAGGCTGGGCAATGCCTCATGCAGCCGGGGCCAAAAGCAAGGGGTTAAACTCAGACGTGGGGTGGGGACAGGGGGGAAACCCTCAGAGATAATGCAGGGGCAGCCGGTCTGTGAGCTCTCAAGGGAGGGCTTTATAAAGAGATGCACCCAGGGGTTATCTTTCTTCTCTCATTTTGCATAGGGCATGACAGACAAAGCAGCAGCAAACGTCCCTCTCCAAAGCCTCTCTGAGACCTACAGGCAGGTCTCTCAGCCTTATGGAGTTTGCCATTTCCTCTTAGTCCTACAGAGGAGCGGGGTCAGGAGGATGCAGCCTTGCGGCAGCCAAAATCACTCTCGCATCTCTATATGGTGTTGCAGGGAGAAGTAATAAGAGGAAAATATGTCTATGGGCTGGCAGGGAAGGAAATAGCTTCTACTGTGTGCATCAGGGTGTTCTCTGAGCTTATTTGTGATGTTCTACTTGCTCTCCTTTCTCGAAAGCTCTACTCTTAGCTGATGGGCACTTCCCTTTGCCTCCTTCCTCGGCTGCTCCTGCAAATAGTGATGGCTGCACGGGGCCAGGCTTTTCCTAAGTGCTTTCCTTTATTTCCATGAATCTCATCTCAGCACCCTCTGATTCTGCCTTTGCCTCCTTTGGGGGTTTCTGCTGAAACCCCTCTCCTTGTCAAGCCCTTCTGGAGGGTCCAAGTTTCCTGCAGGGCACTGCTGGCCTCTCTGGGGCTGCTTTTCCCCAGATGTTGGGGTCTATGAGACCTAGTTCAGTACGAGAGGAAGCTAGCATTACCGGTCAAACGATGGCCTTTCCCCAGCATCGAACGCGTCCCTGAGCTGTTTCACCAGGTTGTCCTGGCCGGGGAGGCGGAAGATGCCCTCCTCGCTCATGCCGTGCTCCCGGATGAACTCGGCACACTTCTCCATCAGGATGGGGACCTGGTGCTGCCCGAATTTCTGCTCATAGGCCATGGTCTCCGCCAAGCGCTGTCCAAACACCACTAGGAAACGGACAGAGAGGTTAGAGGAGCCCCAGAGCCTTGCTAAAGGCACATTACCTGCCAAAGCGCATCATGCAAATGTAACAGCAGTACCTGCTTTTCTGATAGCATGGGAGCTACAAGAATGTAAACTGGGGGAAAGCAGAACTTCTTCCAAAAAAATAATAGCAAAATGAAACCTTATTCCTCCTCCAGATAATTAACAGTCTCAAAATGATTAAAACCAAGTAGTGAGCCTTGTTTTTTGCCATGCTGCTTGCCTGCCTTGGAGCAGGGTGCTGCTACAGAGGGAGACAGGACCAGCAAAAAGGCTGATGCAAGGGCACAAGGGAGAGAAGGCAAGCTCATTACACAAACGCAAAGGATATAGAAAGCACAGGAGACCACCAAGAAATAAGAAAAGAAGCCTTGCAGAGATTTGGGGCTGGAAGTTTTACTGATTTAGTTGCTTTTCTCCCCCCTCCTCTCTCCTCTCACCCTCCAGAAACTCCCCTATGCAAAGAAGAGCAGTATTTTGCAGCAGGAGGTACCTTTCCTTCGGAGCAATGGCTTTTTCCTCCTGAACTCGCAGCAAAAGAAGAGCTCGAAGGTGGGAAGGCAGCAGCCTACATCCCAGCTCTTCCTCCTTGGAGCTTGGGGCATGGTAAGAGCAGACAAATCCCAACTCGAACTGGCTCTGGGATATCAATGGCAAAGGGTCCTAGGGTCCTCTACCATATTTTTTGCCCCGGCAGTGCCTGCGATGTGTTCGCCTCATGCTCCAAAGGCTGAAATAATTCCTGTGTATCTTCCAGACCAAGAAAATGCAAGTAAACACTCTCATCTGGAACAACGAGGCTTGTCTGCACCTGCCTGATCATGGGGATTTTTTACTTATGACTTGCTTACGCTTTTAAATAACAAATATAAACCTGTCATTGTGCACAGTAAAGGCAAATACCCTTTTTTTTTTTTTTTGCCTCCTCTCCCCCCCCCCATCTGCTTTGGTAGCTGATAATGAATTGCTTATTTAACTGCAAGCTGGCAGACTTATTAATTTGGGGGACACCTCCCCAGGGCCAATGTGGTGCCCATGCCAGCCCACCCAGCAGGTGGCTATCAAGTGGCCAGGGCAGCCAGACCTGCAAAACCCCTCCCAGATTTTGGAGATGCTTTTGCTGTTGCTTCACACTTTGCAGCTGCTCTGCTTTTTGGTGTACAACAAGCTCACAACTAGCTGGGTCATATGAGGCTGCTTCCAGGTGGGCTTTTGCCAAAACCTCCACTGTGCAGTGGGTTGCTTTACAAGCACGTTGCCTCGGCTTGCATTGAAGCAAAAACCTGAAAGTGTGAAGTTTCGGGGTCTGTTAACCTGTGTATTGACATAAAATGCCTCTGTGTAGTATCTGACTTCTCTGCTATCCTCAGGGCTCTCTGTACTACTATAAATTTACATTTTCTATCATATAAGATCACTTTATCTAGCTGGAAGAAACTGGCAGCCTCCTAAGTTTAAGCAGGGATCAGGTGTGGAGTTGCTATTAAATATTAGAGGCAGGTGGGGCAATGCCCTGAAAATTTCTGGCTCACTCAGTCCTCGTTTCAGATGAGTAATTCTGCCTGCCCCAGGGCACAGCATGTTTCAGTTTAGAGGCAGAAAACACCAGGGTTGCAGACAAAAACCAGCTGTGTCGTCATTTAGGTGAAGCTTATCTGTGCCTACGGCAGGGTCACAGTGAAAGAGCTCAAATTGGCAGCGCCTGCTTGCCTCTGAACTGCTGTGATTTATGTTAACACAGGAGCTATGGGAGACCAGGGCTCCATCATGCTTGTCTTATACACCTGAAGGGCATGGACCCTATAAAAACAATTATATAAGTAGCCAGGGCAAAGCATAAAGGGAGGGGAGGTTCAGGATGACCATCCAGGTTAGTGCTCTTTTGGAAGAGAGCTAAAGAGACTCCCAGCCCTGTTTCATTGGTGGATCTTGCTTATAGGAATGCATCCTTATGGGAAAAGAAAGTCTGTGTGGTTCATCCTTATAGAAGTGGCCAGAGTGACCTTTGCTGCTTCCTTTGTGGGCTTCACCTGTGGTGGCAAATTTAGCATGTACTCCTTTCTGATGGATTCATGTTTGATGCTTCCCTGACCACAGTTCTGTAATGGCATAAATGCGTGCCCGAGGGCGCTGGAAGCGAGGAGCCTGTTGCCGCAAGCCTTGCCTCAGCGTGGGGAGGATGATTGCGCGGCCAAGGCAGACTCCACAGAGAAAATGCGGGCAGAAGGGCTGGGCTGAGCAAGAAAAGCTGGAAGAAAAGCAAGGCAAGGAAATTGGCAGGTGAAAGGTAAGATTTTTCAATGCTTTATCCCTGAATGTGAGTTGTTTTCAAGAATGACGTTTTCTGGGGTCAATAAGTCAAGTTTGCAAAAGAGGTTGAAAGCAGCCCAGAAACCTTCAGTCGTGCTTGGCTGCCATTTCCTTAGCACTGCCCATGTTTGCAGCAGACCCAACACCACAGGGTCCAGCCTAGGAGTAGGTTTCTACGGCATTACAAGTTACAGCCACATTACAGCTCCCTTTTCCAGTTTCGAGGATTTATGAGCCCAGCTTTGAAATCCTCAGACAAAAGTACTGCGAAGCGCAAGGAGATGGTAGGAAGTTGCCTCTCCAAGAGCCGTCCGGGCTCCCCGTTACCTCCTGATGGTGATCCCAGCACTCGTCGGATGGTTTTAACCCATTCCTCCATCTCAGACTGGGAATTAGCCATGAGCACGCAGGTATCCTGCCCTGCCCTGTTCTGGTCTCCAGAGACCCCTGCAAAAAAATATTTATGCATCATTTATAGAGAGGATTGGAGGAGAAAAGACACATTCTTGTTGTTTTCTTTGCTAAACGCTTTTGGCTCCAAATTTCCCTGTTAATGTCTATTTGGCCATGAAATGAAGCAGCGCTCTTACATTTTACCCTTGCTGAAGGTTTGCAAGAAGGGAACAGAAACTACTTAATGTTGCAGCTTGTCAAGGCTTCTCAGCGTGGTACATGAACGTTCCTATATGCTGGCAGAGGGCCTTCCTCCAGCCCTGACGTGTGAATACTGAAAGCAAGACATTAGTTTATGCGCACCACAGCGCTGTAGGGACCTTGGAAAGAAGTGGGAACAAAAGGACTGGTAGGAATGACTTGCCCAAATGATTTGGGGTGAACAGTCCAGCCCAAAAGTATGCAATGAAAAGGAGTGAAGCATCCTCACCTGGGATGATTTCGAAGATAAATTTCCCTCCTTCCTCTGGGTTGCTGGCCACCTCCTTGATGGTGCTTCCCTGGAGGGACAGGCAACCCTAGGACAAAACAGAGCAGGAGCTGCAAATACCCGCGTCCCATCCCTGCGAGGCTGACACTACCATGCGTCAGCACTGCGGATCAAAGCCCTTCTTTCAAACAGATTGCAGGGCCTGGTGGCCTCTTTTATATATATAAATGCTAAAAATGACTTTTCAAAACAATAAGGGATGCTTCTTAAATGCCAGTTTTTCTGATTAAGTGATTCTCAGAATTAGAAAACTGGTTAGTTTACTCTTTCTTTTTTTTTTCCTCCCTTCTCATGTTTTTTTTTTTTTTAACCCCTGTTGGGAGTGGAAGAAGAAAGTACAAAGGAGAAGGGACCGAGCAAAACACTGGAGCACACTGTTTCTGGTGGACCAGCACGGGAAAAACTTTAACACAGCATCACTTAAAACCAAAATCCAAACCCAAAGTTTGCAGGAGAGGAATAGAGAAAAAGAAGAAAAAGGGAGGGGAAATGAAAACACAACGTGGAAGGCAGCCATTTCTCTTAGACCTTCCTTTTCCACAGCTGCCATGGTGAACCGGGGCAGCTCGGTCCCTGCTGGAGAGGACGGGTGGGGAGCTGCACGCGGGGGCCGAGCAGGCGTGTGAGTCAGCACCGGAGGCCTCCCCGGGCAGGAAATGAGGCTGTGCCACAGAAATGAAGTTTCTCAGCGATTTCAGCCTCCTGAAAGCCGCTGGACTCCTGCGAGCAGCGGGGACGCTCAGCGCTCCAAAAGCCCCAGTTGCAATATCGATCAGAATCGTTGATGGGATCAGAGAGGGTTAAAATGACCCGGGATGGTGCATCAGGGTCACAGAGAGTTGCCAAAAGCTCCATGAATACCAATAAGCTTTTTACAGCACTCTGTTTCTACATCCCATTTACGACCAGGAAGACTGCTCTTCCCAGCCACCCCTGGAATGGGGCAAGGCCAGAAATAGGACCTGGATCCCACCAGGCTCAGCCCTGTGCTTTCACCCCGAGGATCTACTGATCATCTTCCCCTTCTGAGCATTTTCTATCTTGAGATTAATTTTGCTACCAGTAACAATTTGTACAGAAAATGGCCTTTCTGGCAATGGGGAGGACCTTTCCCTGAAATTCCTCAAAACAAGGAAAAGACGGTGGATATTCAGAAAGTAAGTTACAGTATGGAGAAAATGGCTGAAAAACTGGAAAGTTATTCGTGTAAATTGGGAAAAGAAGCTGATTTCCTCCTGGCAAGTGTACTACGATGCATACCCTGAGAAATGGTTTATATGGGTGAGACAGCTTGTTACAAGCCGGAGGGACTGAAGATGGGATGGTGCTGCCAGAGGGCTGCGGACATCGGGCACCAGTGCGGACGTTTAAATCATGCCCAAGCAGACAGTCACACTCCTGCTCTGTGCAAAGGGCTGGGTGCACATCGTGCTGCCCCGGGGATCTCAAGAAGCATCAGAGCTGCCATGCATTCAGCAGGTTTCAAGCCTTTTCCCTTAGAGGAAAAGGCAGCAGGGCAGGCTTCCTGTGGCCGCGCAGGGTGGACCGGGCTGGCGGCCAAATAGCACACACTGCACCTGCACCGCTGAGCCCTCTGCACAGGATGGGGCTGGGCCACGGTGGGATACAAACCCAGAGGCTGCCCTCTCCTGTGGCAAGAGGCTGTAAGGAAGCCGCTGTCCTTCTCTGTCATCTGTCCAGCCCAGAGCCCTGTCCAGCCCAGAGCCCTGCCGTGAGGTCCGTCTGGGGCAGATCCTCGCACCCCGGCTGTGCCGAAAGCCCTGCTTGGTTTTGCCTAGGAGCATCCTGTAGGATGCCTGTCCCACCAAGTGCGCGGCTGGCACCTCTCAAAGCTCCCGCCGTCTTGCGCACCCCTTGCTGCACCTGCCATCACAAAACTGGTGCTGTCCTGAGCTCCTTTTCTCCCCAGCCTGTTTCTGCTGTCTTGGAGAATGATAGCAGCCTTCTCGTTGGTAACTGGGTCTGTTTTTTCCAGCACCCCGTTGCTTGGGCACAGAGGGACGAAGTCCCCAGCAGGGCTTGCAGGCACTTTGTAAGTGCATAGATGATCCTGATCAGGATAACTCATCTCTGTTACTGCCCAAAGGCAGAAAACCTCTTCAATACCCTACTCCAGTCCAAGCCCAAACCATTTTCCTACAAGCAAAGTTGCAAGAAGGGGGAGATTGAGGACTGGCAAAGCCCAGAGGCCTCGTCCTACCTGTGGTTTGACATCATCCTCATCCTTGTAGTAGTAAAGCTGCTGGCCCTTAAGCACGAAGTACCGCTGCTGCCAGTTCTTGACGATGGAGCGCTGCTTTTTCAGCCAGCCGATCTTCAGGGGCCGCTCTAGTGGGTTGGGGGAGGCCGGCCGGGCGCCTGCTGGCTCACCGCTCATCACGCTCTTGGAGCGGGCTGCCAAGGAAAGAGAGGGACGGGTTGGCACAGGGGATGCGCAGGGACGAGCTGCCAGCAGACCCGCGTCCCCCGGGCCTATTTAAGCTACCAACAGCGAGGGCGGCTCTCTGCCCCTCTGCCTGTGCTGAGCAAACTGGCTAGAGGTTTTAAAGGAAGTGGCTGCAGTATCTGTCAGTATGTGCTTCCTTTTTCCTGCGTGGGAGTAATTGTCTTGCAAGTGAGAAGAAAATCATTAGCTTTTTTTTTTTTATAGTGGGAGTGTGTGGGGTTTTTTACACCCACCCCAAACAGCCTGCAGCGACGACAGCAGAATGACCCAGCCTGGCTTGAAAGAAACTGTTTGGAAATTGCAGTTTTGCTCTGGGAAAGTGTTGCCTGATGCTTCCAATGGGGCAGCTCTCAAACAATGAGGCTGGAAAGCCTCCAAGGAGGGAAAAAGTGCAGTGCTCTGCCGGCTGGGCAGAGCAGTGTCCCCTGTTTGCATCGTGCAGACGAATCCCAGTGGTGCCGCTGACCTGGCAACATGGCCCTGTGGCATCTCCAAATGCTTCCGTGACAGTAAAGGCCTTGGGAGGGAGCATTTCCAGAAGGGACGCTTTGACTTTTGCTTCGGGACCGGACACTGCAGGACCCCAGTGCCAGCCCAGCTGGGCAGAGTTAGCATTTATGGTCGCAGGGCAAAAATAATTATATGACTCCAGGGGAATTCAGCTTCACTGATCTCTGCACATGGTGATTTCCTGAGGTCTTATGCCTCCCCTGCTAAAAGGGAGCTGATGGCACCTGGTTGTGGTCCTGCAGGTGAGGGTGGTGCAGGATTCGGGCCCCTGAGCCCAGCAGCATTTGCTGGCAGAGGGCATTAAAGCTGAGCCAGGGCCCCGGGGGAGGCATTGTGCGATGCTGTGGGATGGGAGAAGCTGCGGCGGCCCCGTATCTCCGCCCCGCTTCTCCCCCGAGCCGCTCAGCGGAGCAGAGACCTCCAAAAGCTGTGTTAGATGTGAGAGTGGGCCTGAGTGCGAAGAACAAGCTTGAAAAAGGAGAAAATTAAAAATCACCCACCACCGCCTTGTGATGTTTGGGACGGAGGGCATCTCACGCTTGAGTGGGTGCTGCCACTGCACAGACACCGGCGGGGAGCATGAGCCTACAAAACACTTTGCACTCAGTGTCGAGCCGTTAGCAGTTGCTTCAGAGGTCAGGGGTGATGCAGTTCAAGCATGTGCCTGGCTTCCCCTTCTGAAATCCCCCTGGAGCAAGACACCCTGCTGCGCTTCGCCTTCATCCTTCGGAGCCAGGCTTGGGTAGGGCGCTCTGAGCTCACTCCTCCACTACAAACCTGTTACAGGATTGCAAATCCCTTTCCAAAAAATCAAAAAGGATTGTGAATCTAAAAATCAGCCTTCGAAACACAGGGAGGATGTTGCTTGAATCTCAACGCGTACTGATGTGGGATGCCCCCTGCAGAGGACGCGGTTGGACCTTTGAAAGGGATTTGCCAGCCAGCTCCCCTGAAAAATCCTTGTACCGGGGATTACCCTGATGCAAAAACCAAAACAGGGTTTCCAAATTGCACCTCAAGCTCCGGGCAGCTTCTTTGCTCTTTGCCAAAACATCTGCATGACTCAAATCTCATAAATATTAATATGATTCTCAGCAAACTGCTCAGGAGCAGCATCGCTCCTCACCCTAAATCACGTTTCTTCATGTCCTGCGGCTGCCACCAACTCCTCGGGGGTGCAGATTTTTAGATAATGATCTGCAGGGGTGGAGCAGCCGCTGGGTGCATGGAGGCTACTGGGTGCAGGGTGCTGTCTGCTTCCCGCGAATGCTTTGCTCTGCAGAATCCACAGCCCATTGCCAAAGAGCAAATCCTGAGTGGGCTGCCTCCAAACTAGCCCCGCTCTGCAGAAAGCAGCACTCCCATGAGCCAGCATGCCGACGCCTTCCCGAACTTTGCTGTGTCCTCCTATCCGATCATAGGACCTCATTTCCCCCTCAATGAAAGAGAGATGCTGATATTTGCTCTGTATAATTAGCACTAACATTTGCAGAGGGAGGTCTCCGTACCAAGCACCGATGACCACAAGGGCTTCATCTGAAGTGAAGCTGTTGCAATGCAGCCTGCAAGGTCCGTACTCACACCCAAGTGGGTGGAAATCAGGGATGCGTCTCCATCCATCAGCTCCGTGTTCAGCCTTCCCCAAAGAGCTCACTCAGCCCAGCAGCACTGATATTCCAGTGGCACGAGTCTTGGAAGGAGAAATCGTGTCTTTTATGAAAAATGTAATAGTTTACTACCTTTTCTCAGAGATACTAATCTCCTTGTAAGCCCAGCACGGCTGCATCAGGGCTCTGCACCATGGAAATGAAGTGACCCGGCAGCGCTGCTACCCGGGGGTTCCTCCTGCTCTCAGCCTTGAGCTTAAATTGCCCGGTCCTCGTGGGAAATAAGGTTTATTCTCTCCCTCTTTGCAGCCTTTCCCAGGTGCATAAGGGATGTGCGTTCAGAGGGGTACACTTGAGCCCCCCCACTTTAGCCCTTCTGAAATGCCAGACTCAGGGTGCGACCGGAGGCCTGTGCTTACTCGTGGCTTAGCCGTGTCCATACACGTGCGCCAATGCGAACACGCAGATGTGTTTTCCCTCTACACAAGACAGCTCTCCCTGCACTTTGGGCTCATTTAAGGCCAAAACAACAGTTTGCAGGACCCTTCTTGCCCGCGATGTGAGCGCTCCCCAGCCACCGCAGAGCTCGTGCGGAGGTGTGAAGAGGGAGCTGCTGTGGGGAGCTTGGCTTCGCGGACAGCGAGGCTATTTTTGCCCATTGGAAAGTTTTCTGCGTTCACAAAACCAGAACTACCAAGGTTGTGGCTCCCTCCCTTACCACGTTTCTACCTTTTGTGGCCAGTGCTTTGCCCAGCTCACGTGCGATTACCGGCTGAAAATTTTGTGCGGGGCTGGGGCAAAGCTCTTTCCCTAGCTCTCACCAGGGTGGTCTATTGGCCGTCATCTCCTTCACCAATACATCGCTGCCACGCTTGGCCCCACTCCTCCTTGCCGCTCTCACAGGGCAGGAAAGAGCCACTAAGAGTGAATGCGGTGCCCCCCGAAGCATTTCCTGCAGTAACCACCTCTGAAGTTGAATATTTCCTCCAAAACATCCTCACTCTTCCTCCAGCCCTGGGGACCAGACAGAGTAGGGTGCCCGTGTCCCGCTGCCTGCTCCCCGAAAAGAGGAGCCCTGCCAGAGTGGGACTTGCAGGAGAAATTGCATTGGGTGCCACCATGGAGTCCACACTGACGCTGGCTCCTGCCCCAGATCCTTGCCTTGGGCAAGAGCCCTCCCTGCCATCCCCTTTGCTCCTGCCCCACGGGAGGAATATCGGGTACTTGCAATAAAAAGCAGTAAAAGCAAAAGTGCCACCATAGGTTTTGCAATGAAAATTGCAAATGCAATTTTCTCCTTCGTTGAAATAAATAGCTTTGCATTTTTCTCAGCATGAGGAAGCACGCAGGAGCCGGCGCGCTGTCCTGAGGCTTACCAAAGTTGCTTGTGCCACAGCGACGGCTGGGGACAAGGAGGGGGAAGTGTCCTGAAGCCGGGAGGAGCCAGCAAGGGCAGTGGCGGCTAACTTGTAAATATTTTCCACAAGCAAGTCACATCCCTGCTGCACCCCTGCAGACAGCAGCAGCTGGTCCCCGCAGCCAGAAACGCCGAAGCACGAGAAGAGTCGATGCATCGAGCCGTGCCCCAGCGCTCGGGTCTCTGCACACACACCCCCAACCCTCATCTCACGGGCTCACAGCAGCTGCAAGCTGCAAAAAGCACCCAAAATTTCATCACAAGCGGATGTTCTTGGAAAAAAGCAATTCCTGGTAACAGCACAGGTACAAGCCTGTGTCCCACCTCCACCCTCTCTGCTTCCCAGCAGGCTCAGTGTCCCTTGGCCTTTTTTTCTGAGCTACCGATGGAATTTACTACTCCGCAGCCTCTGTGCGAAAAAATATTAATCATCCTAAGAATGGGCATGAATCCAGACCGCGTCTATGGTAACTACGTGGGGATTTCTCCACTGCTGTCCTGCAAACTGATGAGTGCAGGTGACGGCACTGCTTCCTCTGTCCCCCTGCAAACCCAGGGTCTCATCCCGCACATGGCTGTGCGTTGCCCAGCCCACCTACAGCGGTGGCCGCCGGGGAGCAGCGGTGCTTCGTTTGGGGCCTTGTGGGAAGCAAATGGTTTGGCCACCCCAATGGAAGCAGCTTCACATAGAAATCCAAATTGCCTTTGCAAGAAAATCCAGCCAGGATGACCTTACGAGCTGGCGCAAGGTGCGGGAAAGAAGAGCTCAGTACCGCAGATCGGCTTGGTCAAATCTCTCTGCCGCAAGGAGAAATCAAGTCGCCAGCGTGTGCCTTGACGGTGTTTTGGCACCAGTGCCAGGAGGGCCTTTGCCTCAGTGCATGCACAAGGCTGGCCTTGCACCCCCTTCCTCGACTGCAGCATCCTCGCCCCCAAATCCCCTCCCTGGCTGCTTGGCCCAAAGGCTTTGCCATGGTACTTTGGCCTCAGAGCCCGCCGTAGGGATCCCTCGCTCCTCCCAAAGGTGCTCTCAAGTGGTTTTCGTGCTGGAGATGGATCCCAGGGTGGAGAGCGATGCAAAGCCTGGGCAGAGGCAGGAGGTAAGTCAGGAAACCACGCAGTGAAGCTGCCCCACGGCACAGAGCCCGGCATGGGCGTCAGAGGGCTCTTTGCCACCGGTGAGAGGAAACCAATGACGCTGGGGTGGGCGAAGAAACCTGAGCACGAGCGAGATTGCTTCCTCCAGCCTGCACCGCTCCGTCCGCCCTTTGGCCTGCGCTTCACCTCCAGCGAGGCTGGCGCCGGCAGACCGAGCCCCTGTGGCTTGAATCCCCCCCAAACCTGGATTCGGGGTGGGCAGCCGCCCCATGCTGCCACATCCCCTCATTGCCCACCCTGCCAAGACTGCTGCTCCAGCGCCGGAGCCACAGCCCTGGCCGCGCTCCCACGGCATCCCTCAGTGACAACTTTGCAAATCACTTCTGGCAAATAATTTGCAAACCATCTGCTGTCTCTAAAGCGGTAGCTGGGGGCCAGGTCCCCCCACCGAGGCCAGAAGCAGGTTCAGGTCTGGGCCGTAGCCTAAACCGCAGCTGGGCTTGGCCGCAGGCGCCCCAGCAGAGCCGGCTTGCACCTGAGAGGCTGAAGCAGAAAGAGAAGGGCATAAAGAAACAGTCACGGTACCTATTTTTGCAGCATCCATTTTCAGGTTGAAATCCCAGTTCCGTGGCAGCTTGAGGGACATTTTGGATCAGGAAGGGCTTTTTTTTTTTTTTTTCAAGGGGAGCTTGCTTAGGAGATGGGCTGAGACAAAGCTCTGATAGTCCCGTGGGGATCCTGCGCCCAGGGTGCAATCCCCCCCGCGAAGAGCGATGGCTCGGCAAGGGTTGGTTTGCCAACGTACTTCCTCCTCCCTCCTCTGAGAGCGGCTATGAGCAACCCCATAAAAGTACTTTCCTGCCCTATTTTCCTGCAAAGCTCTCGTCTTGCTTCCCCGACGACGCCAAGGTGATGCCGCCTTTTTTGCTCCCCTTTTCGCTACCCCCCTTTGGCTGGTGCGGAGGTGCAGCAGCCTGCCCCCAGCCTGCGCCGAAATGCGGCTGCCCGGCGTTGCTCTCTGCACGCTGCTCGTTGCATTTGAGGAAGTGGGTGTCCTTCTCGGTGCCGTTAGTGCACTAGAAAAGTGCTCGCTGAAGGACAAGGCCCTGCACAGGGTTTCAGGAAATATTTTGCTCAGCAGCACAGCAGAGCAGGCTGTGGCTCAGGTGGCCACGGCCAAACGCCGCGGGATGGCGTCTCTGAATGTCCTGATGCATCCCCGTGAGCACGGCCGGGGTGACATGGGCGACTTTTCGTTTTCTTATTGCAACTGTTGAATAGCCCCCACAGCTGATTTAAGGTTTTTACACCCACTTTGTAACAGCGGAACAAGCAAAATTGGGATGAAATGAGGCTGCTTGTGGAGGAAAGGCTGTGGGTATCAGCAGTGAGGGCCCGGGGACAGGGGCACAGACCCCGCCAGGACCCCTGGATCAAGCAAAGCCCTTTTCCCTGCTCACAACAGCGAGTTTACCCTGTTGCATGTCATTTAATGCTGGTTTTCCTCCAAAGAAACGGCTGTGCATCCGCAAAGCAGACTGCAGTGCAGTTAGACTGAGATGCAGCTCGCGAGACCCAGGATTAACGCAAGGACGGGTTGTTGCATTCACAAACACCCAAACGGAGCCAAAAGCAGCGAGGGTGGCTGCGAGACGTGGCAGTACGCCCCAAGGGGCTCACAGGGGCCTCCAGCCCTGTTTCCCCCTGCGCTGGGAAAGCCCAGCCCCTGTGGGGAGGGAAATTGCTCTGAACAGAAGCAGAAACAGCGATGTGGGGAGCGCAGGCGGCTGAAAGAGGACGCGGCCACCGGTTCCCGTTCTGATTTGCAGCCCAACGTCATGCCCGGGATGCACCGAGCTCCTTGCAAAGGCTTTTTTTTTTTTAGTGCCATAGCGTCGGTTGAGGATGTGCCTCTCAGGGAAGGAGCTGGAGCCTGCGCTGACTGCCTGGATGCAGCACAGCCGGGGTGGACCCTGTCGGGCTAATTCGAGTTAATCGCAGCTGAAAAATGAATGTATTGCTTTGAGCAGCGACTGGAGCCAGCTCAGAGATCCCCGGCTCACATGTTCCACTGCCAGAAGCCCAGGGAACATGACAGCGTGGAAAGCGGTGCTATCGCAACGGAGCAGCCCAGCACGTACCCAAGCCTGAACTAGCTTAACCCCAATATCCTGCTTTGGATCCAAACTGCCTGAATTAACCCCGTTTCTGCTTTACCCTGAGCAAAGGACCCTCAACGAGCCCTGGATTTAGCATCATTTTCCCCTCTTCTTAATAATGTCTGCAGAAAGCGATAGAGCTCTAGGGAGTCATGCATTTTGATTTCTTTTTTTTTTCTCTTCAACCCGTTTTTTTTACGAAAGCCCAGCGGCAGCAGCTTGTGAACAGCCACCTTTCCCCACCTGCCTGTGCGAAGAGGATGTCACGTGGCGCCTTCCCTTCCTTGAGAAAGGCAACAGCGAGCCCAAAATCGTGCAATTCAGCCCAGCGCTGTGTGGCTACAGCGCTGTGTGGCTACGCTGCAGCGGCTCAGCCCTCTCTGGCACCCCGAAACAGCCCTTCGCAAGCGCCCAGAACGCTGCTCTGGCTGCCTCCTGCTTGCTTCCGTCAGGTACCTGGCGGCTGCCTTCGGCTTTGGGAAAGAACATTGCAAGACTGGGGTGGGGGTCTTCTTTTAGCAATCAAGCTGGGCAGCCTGTTCCTGAAGCGAACGCCCCGGCGGAACTTAAAAAGGACAAATCTCAGCCCATAAAGTTGTTTGGTTTGGTTTTACATCCCTCTTCTCTCAGGATCTCATGGAAAATGCGTGGGGACGGAGGGCTGCATCAGACCTGCTCGCACAGAAGCAGCCTCGGTTTGAGGCTTACTGTCTTTCCAGGCATGGAACGCAGCTAGCGCCAGGATTTCCACTGGGAATTTGCAGTTTTCTATGTTTGATTTAATTAAATTGGCACAGGATGGGGAGAAAAAAAGGAAGGATCTTCAGCTGAACAGCTGAAATGCAAGCAGCGCTGCATATACGCCGGCCGCAGAGGCTGTCAGATGATGCGTCTGACTCACTGCGAGGCACGGGCATGCACGCCGCCCCGCTGTCGGACAGCTCGCCACCTTGCCGAGAGACTTCATAGTCCCTTTTCCAAAAGATTTAACACCGAGGGATCTTTCAAGACCTCTCGGTAATGGCATCTAATTGCTTCACAGGACTGCCGAATACCGCAGGGTGCTGCGCAGCAATTTTCTGCTTAACTGGCCGACTCCTCCGAGGATGATGTGCTGCAGTGCGAGATTTGGGGCTTTGGAGTAATTCTGCAAGGTAGCTACAGAGAAAGAGAGGGCATCGTGTATTTTGTTGCTGTTGGAGGATGAATTGCTCTGAAACAGCCCACACAGTGTGACAGGAAGCAAAAAGGGGGCTGCTGATGGGTTGGTTTGGCTTAGCTGATAAGTCAAAACCAGTCAAAATAACACGAGAGCTAAAAATAATATGTTTTGCTGGGTAAACAGAAGGATTCTGCTCTCCTAACCCCATGTGAGTCGGGAGAAATGGCTGAACTGAAGCAATAATGTATGCTAAGTGGAATTCCAATAATTTTTCACGTTCCCAGTGAAATCTTTAGGGTGAAATGAGCTGGTTTGCAGGGTGCAGCGGCACCAACGCTTGATCTTTGATCAAGATGGGCCTGTCCGATGTGGTCGCAGCTTCCACAACAAACCACCCTGGAAACGCAGCCGTTTGTGTCCCTCCTGCAAGACACGGACGCTCCAGCCCTGCCTGCATGCTCGGCCCACACCAGGTCTGCTCGTCAGGAGAGCCACGGGGCCGGGAGTGGGGGGACCCGAGTTTAAGACAGACCAATCTGCTTTACAGAGCACGGAAAGGTTTTCTGCATTTCCCCCACTTGCCGGCAGTGCTGAATAAAACTCTGCTGCAGATAATGGAACTTATATTTATTTAACAGTAACATGTAGTATATAAATAGGGTAAATACTTTAAAATATACAATATATAACATTCGGACATTCGGTCAAAGAAAGGCAACTCTACATGTGTAGCTAAAACATTAATCAAAAGAACAACGCACAGAGGAAGAAGCAAATGGTAGAAACACATCAGATCTGGAGAACAGGAGCGCACAAAGATTACAGTAGTACAAAATGCAACTCTGGGGCTGGTTACAGAGGGCAGAAACCACAGGAGCTTTCACGTGATGCTCTCAGTGACAAACGCCTGTCCCTAGGAGCCTCTGGAGGGGCCGTACGGATGCTCTCGGCACAGCTTTGCCCCCCTCATATTGTACAGAGCTGGTGAGAGGAGGCGGGGGAAGGAGATGCCGGGATCCCACCGCAGCTGTGGTTGGGGGAACTCGCTGCACCCATCGGAAACAGGAGACATACCTTGGAATATAAGATCCCGGCATTTCATGGCCTGGTGCCAAGTGTTAGCTGATTTCCAGCTTCATGAGCTGCACAGGGTACCATAAACCCCAGATCAGTGTCAGCAGACTTCTGAGCCCATCACCCCAAAGAATATTTAAATAATACATGCTGACCAGCACAGGACGTGACGCCGTATGCAGAAACCAGGTTTTGATGTTTCGCTGAGCACTGCAGGCCACGGTCTGGCCATGCACCTGATCTACAAACTAATTTGGGCTACAACCAGACTTGGAGAAGCGAATTCCCATCAGAGCATGCCAAGCGCTCGTCTACAGACCTAGCCCAGCCGTGCCTGCTCAGGCTGTGGATCAAACCAGGGTGCCAGAGCAGCGGCCCAGGCTGCCCAGAGAGGCTGTGGAGTCTCCTTCCCTGGAGCCATTCCCACCCCGCCTGGACGCGGTCCTGTGCCCCTGCTCTGGGTGTGCTGCTCACGCAGGGGCTGGACGGGGGGAGCTCCGGAGGGCCCTTCCAACCCCCGCCGCTCTGGGATTCTGTGACACCAGCATCCGACCTGTATCACCAGATCACCCACCAGCAAGCAAACATCAAGAACATTTAGAGTCGCCTCACCAGGCCAGCCAGCTTCTCACGCTACACAAAAGCAGCTTTCTAGCCACGTGCCATCCCTTTGCTAATTAAATACACTCAGCGTCCCTCTCTGTCCGCCCCGACCAGAAAAGCGGTGACCGCTGGTGAAGAGGTGGTTTCCACACCAGCCTGTCCCCTGCCAGGCAGCAGTAATACCCTCGTGAGCTTCACACTGGCCAACTCCCACTTTTCTCCTCCCTCCGATCCCAGCACCCAGGCCGGCTGATAGAGCACCTGCCCCTTGCTGGTCTGCTCTCACCATTATTTCCCTCTTGCTGGGCACAAGCAGGAGGGACTCCTCTGGTCATGGAGCCCACTGTGAACAAAAACTATTCTGCAATGCTGATCTTGAGCCCTGCAGCTGGGGAGACTTCACGTGAGCATCCCCACATTGCCTTACCTAGACATCCCTGGCGTCCGTTTGGCCCCTCCAGCAGCACTAGCTACCTCAGCCTCCCTCCGAACCTAAATTCTTGTGACAGCTGCAGCATGACCAAGCTCCTGCAAGGCTTAATGCAATCAAAAGAGGTGCAACATGTCTCGCTACGCATCCCTTGGCATCACACTTAGCTCCTTTAGGGACAGGCAGAGCCAGTAATATCAGCTTTCCATTTCCTCTAACTTTCTAAGTCTACCTTGAAGTACCTACAGCAAACTGAAGCCACTCACAGGCTGGGCTGACGGGGAAAACCCACCAAACGCTCCCCAGACAGCACGCTGCTGCTGAGAGCCGAGCGGTACTATCACATACACTCATACCAGCGGTGTAGAAGTGGGTTTGCCCGCCACAGCTCTCAGCCCAATGGAGGACACGCTACGGTGCTCACCGGTATTTCTCAGCAAGATCAGCTGAACAGCTTGCAAATAATCTTAACGACCCCCAGCTCCCTCCCTTCCACTTCCATTTCTCAAACCCTTCCTCCTCCGTTTCTCAAACGGACTCACTGTTCCCATTCAGTTTACTCAACTTCAGTGCAGGATGTGAAACCCATTCCACGTAGCTTTACCCTTCAGGATCAAAACAGGCTTGGAAGACCACCCTTTAACTGCACTGCCGGGAAGGAAGCAAGAATAAAGCTGCGAGCTCATCAGGAAAGCCACCCACATGCCGTTATTGCTGCTGCTTCTCTCCCAGCTCTAGGAAGCCACTAAATGCAACTGCTTTGCCCTCCAGTGTCCACATCCAGCACTACACCCTTCAAAAAGGCCCAAATGCTACTGCAGATCTAAAGCATGCAGAAAAGCTTTGTGTTCCATTTTTGCCCCGCTAATTACAACTAAAGAGGTACAAAAGGTTTAAAGCAAGACAAGCAGGAGACTAAAGACCCATATGAAAAAATTCTTAACAGAAAGAGCAGTACACTTTTGCAATATTTACCAACACTATAGCTTCTTCTGATGACCCAACAGTGCACTACAAGGGATTTTGGCAGATGTTGGCAATGGGCAGGGAGAATCCAGAAAAGCACCAGCTTGTCTCACCCCACAGGGCAAATGACTTTTCGGGGACTACACACCTATTCCCAGCCCGGGTTCTCCTTGCAGGTGCCCTCACTTTGCCTAGCTAAACTCAGCCAAATTGTCACAAAGTGCAGACCAAATATTCTCCCTAGGCAAAGCAAGACTGAAGCACCTTAATTCTCCCTCCCAGTTTTCAAATTAGGGACTTGGACCAATATCCTCTAAGTCGACAGAAAATAAACCCCTGCCTAATTCAAGCCAGAGGGAACAGTCTCCACAACTAGTCCAGGAAAGCCTCTATGTACACCCATGGCATTAACCAAACGCAATCCTGAACCGGCTCGGTAGCAGGCCTGCCTCCTGCCAGAAGCCATCAGCTTTGCCAGCACCGTGCTGAAAATACTCTGTGGAAACAGACCCTTCTTCTCTGCAGTCTGTGCTTTTGATCAAATACCGGTATTTGCAGTACAGCCGGCACAAAATTCCGCCCTGTGGTTCCTGTTTAGGGAGATGAAGCAGAGCTTACGACACAGAAAGAGTCCTACAGAAATTTAAGAGAGAGGTCGGCATCTGTTAATGTATTTACACACGCTCTGGCTCACTCAGGGTAAATGAAAGCAATGGCAGAACCAGAATACAGAGTATAAACTACAAAGGATTTTCAGGCGTTTTATTTTCCATCGATGCTCAGCTAGCTTGCAGTATGTACATGTCTCCATAACTGGGGGGGGGGGGGGCGGGTATAAGGTTTGTTTCACCAACTGTTTGAAAACAGCAATGTACTTCTGTATTATCTTTCCCTGTCACTTGTTCCCCAGGATAAAATAAGGTAAAGTTTCCCTCTCCCATGCACAAACTGTGGAAAGAAGTAAAATCAGAGTCACCTTGTGTTTGGGAACATTGCATAAGGTGTAAACCGGGGATGTTTTCACTATCTGATCACAAAAAAAAAAGAAAAGTTTTACAATCTTTAGGGCTCTCATTTTTAAATAACAAAAAATATGACAAAATAAAGGAAAGTATTTAGATAAAACTTGCAACTATTAAGTACAAACTATTTATGACAAGATTTAGTAAGCGAAGCAGGACAGAAGCCTGCTGGTAAATGAACCCAGACTGAAATGCAACATAGACCGTGACAAACTCAGCAGCACAACATCTAGAACTCAAGTAACAAACAGGTGATAGACACGATCCCTGAAAGAAAAACAAAATACCCAGCTGGTGGCACCAGCAGCGTGCTGGAGCCCCAGCCAGCAAACTTCAGAAAAAAAAAACAAGTTGGAAACTGCTCTCCAAACTAGTTAAAATATCCCAGTGCGGGGTTTCCAACCACCAAGAAATGAAAAAGCATGGTTCAGTGTTTCTTAAAGGTTATTTGACGGGGGAAAAATGAACCAAGTTATTTAAAGAATTGTTCTTCCTTGGCAGGAATTACTCAATGAAAACTTCAATGTTCTTTAAAACCTATTTACTTGGTTCAGTTTTGAAGCAGTTTGAACCTCCCACATTCCCACAAGCAATAATCAGTTTCTTGACTCCTTGTCCCCAGTCGATTTCTGGTTTAATTAATTGGTTATAAAAATCCTATTTGCCAAAGTATCAGCCATAACGGGGGGGAATGTGAGAGGCACTGCAAAAATCAGCAAGTGAGAATAGATGCACGTGCCTGGCTGGGCAGAGGAAATATGGCTGGATTAGTACAAGATCATCTTCCATTAACAGAGCCTTGCGCTCACCGTGCAGTCTGCAAGGGCACCGCACGCAGGCACGAACGTGGCTTTCTGGGAAAATTAACGTTGCATTCACAGTTACCACCGGAGAAAATGACGGTCCCCAGAGCTGCCATCGTGAACGCAGCCTGGCACAACGGCCGGGGAGCTGCACGGCTTCACCTTCCCTGCTGGCCCCCACACGCAGAGGCGGTTGTGCGGGCAAAGCTTTGTGTATTCCCTGCACCAACACACTCACGGGAAACGTTCAGCTCTGCCTACATGCATCGAAGGTTAAGAACAGACCACGAGGACCCTCTTACTTCACCCAACAGTCCTTCCAAGCCTTAACTCCTCTTCAGCTACAAACCCAAGATTTGCTCATTTGAACCAAAGCTATATAAATATATTATTGGAAAAAAAAAAAACAACACAAATGCAAACATTTACCAAGAAAGGAAGAAAAGTTACAGTGAAATGAGGCCTTGTTATTGTCTTAAATCAGGCAAGCCAGGAATTTCCTCAAGGAGGCTTGTCTGTTTTCAGTCCTGTTCCAATCACTCGGCTGTCTATGCGTCCTCCAAACTCCCTAACATACCCTTGTCAACAAGGTGTGCTTTTAGCGTGTTGAAGATGTGGAGCTGCTGGTCTGGCCGCAAGGTTAAGAACTGCTGGATCAGTTTGCTTGGGTTAGGACCTCTGAAACACAAAAGCATCGCTATTAGTGAGTCACACTGCTAAATCTCAGTGAACTGGGAACCCAAGTGCAATTTCATCAAATTAAAGAGCCATGTTGCCCGCTCCTTCACCAGTTCTACCCAAGGAGCTTAACTCCATTTGAGATGTGGAAATGGATTCAAAGGCACGGGATGCTGAACGGTAAACAAAAAAACCACCCCAAACCCAAAGAGGGCTGTGCATCTTCCCTTAGCAGCAGATGCTCCCCCTCAAAAATCAAGGCAGCCACATAAAGACAGCTCCTCAACTCCTTCAGTACATCTTTAATGCACCTACAGGCTTTTTTCTGGGCTTGGCTACAGAATACTTGTTAATGCTACAAAATTAGATTTGTCTGCTCGTTCAGCTCTGGAAACCCTGCTCAAGATTCACAGGGATGCAGAAGGGACTGGAGGAATTTCAGAGGGACTGGAATAACAGACCTTGGGAAGTGGGGGTTGTGTTTCCAGCTCTGCATGACCCTGCTAAAAGATGCTTCCCTTCTTCAAGCCTCCACTCCCTCTCTCTTTGCCTTGTATTTTTAGATGTTAATCTAACGGACATAACAACTGTCTCTTATTACAAGCCTGTGCGTCACTTGAGTTTGACAGGGCCCCCAGACTTCACCGCAAAGCAATAAATACCTGATAAAGCTTGCGATGTACACATTAACAAAGGTAGCCATCAGGTACTGACAGTCAAAGCGGTCCATGATACCTCCGTGCCCTGGGATCGTGTTGGCAAAGTCCTGTGCAAAGCAGAAGGGACTGTATTTAGCAGTCTATGTGCGACACTCATACCCTTGCTCTAATTCTTCCCAGAAGGCAAAAGTCAGACTAAGAAGACATTTTGTTTAATCTCTCCCTGGTTTTAAAAGTTTCTCCTTTATGAAGACTACCAGTGCCTGAGGGACACCAACGCTTAACTCAGATCTGTCACTCAAAGGTCAAGGAAGGCTAATGTTTATCTCTTGCAACACTGTCTTGCCTTTCAAGGCCTCTTAACTGAACACGGACTGTTTACACATAAAACCAGCCTGCAAGCCATCAAGGGAAGCCTCAGATTGCAAAATTTCCTGAGTGGGTCTTTCTTCCTCTACCTCAAGCTCTGCACCAAAGCAGGGTTTAGAATATTACAGTTGAAATTTTAACGTCTCTCCCCATTCAGTCAAAAAAAACTAGAACCTGCTCCAGCATTTTACCTGAGACTGAAGAAACCTCCTCTCCTTTCCCAAAGCTCACAGCCTGCCACTCCTTGGAGCACAGGGGCTGTTTAGAGCGGTAGGAACCATTTAGTCTTTCTTTTCTAAAATGTAAATTACCTTGACCGCCCTCACCTTGATTTTGAAGGCCCTCTTAAATCCACTAGCGAAGAAGCCTCCGAACGGCCCAATGAGGGAGGCAAAAGTAGACAGTGCAATGCTGTGGATTTGGAAGGGGTACATCCGGACTGTCTTCTGCAGAAAGAAAAACATGTCAGAGAAGGATTTGCATCAAGAACAGCACTGTCCACCACTCGCCCCTCTTTCTGTGCTCTCCAGGCTTTAGACCAGTTGGTTTTCAAGTGGGTTAATGTCCTACCAGACTTGGGACACCTCCTTTGGGCCTTCAACCAACGTGGAGTACCACCAAATTCCCCTTTTTTGTGGATGTACCATCATCCCTTGTCATGTTCCTTCAAAGACCATCAAAATAAAGCCCTGATCTCTTTTCTTGGTGTCCCTATCCCCATAAATAAGATCCAATAAACGCAGAGAGTCCTACCCAGCCCACCACGGACTGCAGCACCAAGGGGATGTTGTACTCCTGTAGCTGGAACAGCTCAGAAGGCTCACAGTCCACAGTGAAGCTGTTGGTGTCGTTGTTGAACTCCACCGGACAGGTGAAACACCGGTACCCAGACATCACGTAGGACAGCTTCAAGGAGAGAGAGAAAAAGAGTCACGGCAAAAGAAAGCGGGATTAATATTTTCCTGAGCAATGCCGGTCTCAAGGGAAAAGGCCACTCAAGGAGACACGGCGAGGAGGGAGCCACACTCCCAGCTTCATTAAGAAGCTTACTCTCCTGAGAAGCAGTAATTGGCTAAAGGCAGAGTAAGCATTTTCGTTTAGTAAGTGCATCCGTTCAGCAAGCAGTGATCAGAGCCCCGTACAAACGGGCTGAGACAGGCCGCACCACTTGGCTGGTAGGACGGAAACAACCAGACACAGAGATCATCATCAAATCAGATAAGAATATTTCAAGAGCATTGAATTCCCCACACAGCCCTTGAAAAGATGCACAGCATTCATCCAACAGCAGCAGGAAAAAGTTTCAAGGACAATGACTGTAACGAACGCGTCACAGGGTCTAACCAGGGACTAAAAACCTCCTCCATCTGCAGGATCTGCGCACAGCACAAAGCGGTGCAAGCTTTGCACAGCCATGGGCGAGTTCAAATCCTGGTCAATAAGAAAATGTGAAGTTTCTGACAAGAGTTGGGAGAGCTTAAAGCTTGACTGCTTTTTTTAGACAAAACTCTCTCGCCCTATGAAGGGAAAAGACCAATGAAATAAGCACCACGACTGCTACTTACCAGCAATCCAAACAAAACGGTGGCAAAAAATCCTCCAATAAAACCCTCCCAGGTCTTCTTTGGGGAGAGCTGCCACAGAGAGAGAGAGGGAGAATTACAAACTGTACATCTTCAGGCACCGCTGCACACCTATGCAGCCTCTCTTCGCTCTTGAATTGCTGAGGCAAATAAAAATTGGTGCCAACAACCAACAAGTGTTTGGTCAGAACCTGACACTAACGTCTCGGTCTGAAATGGTTCCTTTCACTTCACAGCCTCAAAGATTGGGACACACACCAAGTTTAATTTGGAGGCTTGCTTCCGATGCACAAAAAGCCACAAAACTGGAGATGAGGGAACACAGGACTAAGACCCAAAGAAGCCAAAATGCGTGTTTTGTCCACCAAAGCATTACAAACCTTGATGAGTGGAGTGCGGCCGAAGAAGAACCCGAACATGTATGCCATGATGTCATTGCAGATCACACAGGAAATTGGGACGATGAACCTAGATGGGAGAAGAATCAAACCATTGGAAAGTGCCAAGATCAGACAGCTCCACGACTTAACTACATGAGCAGTTCCTTCGTAAGGTGCTTTGCAGTGCCACCACCCAAGCACCCCCACCTCCAATGCAATGCAAGGAGCAACCACTCGAAGCTCCTAGGGAAATCTGCAGGATTACTCTAGTGCTCTGGACTAAAGAGCTGGTTGGGTACCCGGAATGGCCTGTTCTCAGCACACTTTCTTTTGCCACACATGACATGCTGTTAGACAGTCGCCCCCTTTCCCCCCGAAGAGGCTGCATTTTAGCTGCAAGCAGGCTGCTCCCAAAGCGCTCTGGGCTGGCTGTGGCACGCAGAGGAACATGCAATCTTAAAGCGGCCAAAATTAGTTCTTGGCCCTGCTGGTTCTGAGAAGAGCACCAAAGGGGCTTCCCCTCCGCGCAGCAGCTGGAGTACGGTGGCAGGTTGCAATCTCCTCCTTTTCACACTGCTGCTTTTACCGTTATGCTGACAGCGTTGCCCCAAATCAAGTGCCGAGCAGCACTTTCCCGTTCATTTGCTAGATGCAGGTATAAAGACAAAGCATCTACACAGGCCTGACCTTGCCTGAAAGGTCCCTGCACCCCACAGCAATTTTCAGATGCTCCTTTACAACTCTCTATACTGCTCAAGTAGCACAAAGCAAGCCCTAAGTCGCTGAGGTATCACTCAGTCTTTTGCTTTTCTATTCTGCACAGGTTGGTCCCTCACAGGAAGCACCTTCTCCTTGGCCATTTGTTTTCTTAAAAGAACAGTTTTTACTCAAAACATGGTCATTCGTTTCAGGCTGCAGAGACTGAACCAAAGAATCAAAGCAACTCAGAACACGCGGCAACTCACCATATCATTCCTTCAAACAGGTTGTGAATGATGAGGTGCGACTGGGTAACAACGATTAGCAATGTCACATGGGTCCATCCAAACTGGAAGAGAAGACAGCATGCAGTCCAGCCCGCCTAGAGACCCTGCCCATACGCACGGCTGGCAGAAATCCGATGCTGTTAGCTACCCCTCAGACAGAAAACGGCTCATGCACGTTTCTAGCATGCACCTTCACCATGGCAAACACCAAGTCACGAAGAGCAGAGAACAGTCACCCATAGTAATTCATGGGCATGTTCTTCAGCTCAAGCCCAGAGGTGACCCTCACTGGGAAGACTTCTGCTGGACCAAATGCTCTTTAGCCCACCCCTATGCCATACATAGCAGAAGACTGATAGATAACCAAGCCCTATCCCTGTGTGCAGACTATATTGGAAAGCAAAACTAGCTGAATTGATGGCCAAACACAAGCAGTGCCTTACTGATGTTTGGGAAAAGGGGGACCTATTCAATTGACCCTGGTGGCCCTCAGTACAAGTATTACTCAGTAACTCTCAGTACAAGAGTCAAATAGCCTTGTGCAGTACTCTCGGCTTGCAAAAAGTTTCTTACTAGCATCCGCAGTGCGGAGAGAAGAGAATACACGTTTGCAGGGAAATTCGGTCAGAGCCACCTTCCTAAAACACAGTCTGCTCACAGAAACTTTTCTTCCAGGGAGCGTTACAATGCACAACCAGCACAGAAGCATCTACTGACACGTTTTCCTCTACGCAACATTTTCAAGCAGCCCACACTAGTCATTCTTCTGCCTCCAACTGGGAGCAGCCAGGCCCTGCATTTAACCTTACCATGTAGAACTGGAGGCGATAGTGTTTCTTCACCAGACTCAGGACAAACATGCAGAAACCTGATGAGAGACAGAAGGGAAGTAAATGGTGGGAATGTATCTTCAACAGTAAGAAATACTTTTTTTCCATGACATTGCACAGCTCCTTAGGTTCTTTATTTGAATCAAGCAGCAATGTGGAGTGGGAAAACACACTACTTCGGAAGTCACAAAATACCTTTGCCTACAAGTAGCACTTGCACAGACGAACAATCAAGCCTGGCTGTCCCATACAGATTAGGGAGGTTTTTTTATACAGAGCCTCATGTAAGAGATTTGCCACCACTACTCTAACCAGGCAGCCAAGTTACAGCATCACTGAAGAGCAGAAATAACTTGCTATGGGAACTGCATTGGACACAATCATAGAATCATAGAAT
>VZTV01059982.1:0-20784 GCA_013400875.1 Anhinga rufa
AAATATAAAATAAAAAAATAATTATCTGGTCTTGAAGAGTTTCTTCTCACTGCAAAATTACATGACCACACTTCAGTGTGAAAATGAAAAAGCCCATAAAGGTTATGTCTGATTAAGCATTCTATAGATAGAAAATACAGGGTCAGTTTTAATTAATGACTTTTAAGATCTGATTTAGGTCCTAGAATATGATTATGGTGAACAGAAAATATGATTAATGTCTCTAAGACTGAATCCACTGATTATTAAATGCTGGAAGGCATATTGCCTAAAATTTTTGTTGTGAGGTTGTTCCTTTGGGGATTTCTCCCTTCCAAGTGCAGTGATTTCATACAATCAGGCACAGATCTGATGAGGCAAAACATTTTAATTGATCTGTATGAAATAGCCTGCCACTGTTATAAAGAAATAAATTAATTTTATTTTGAAAGTCAGATAGAGTTAACAGTTTGCAGTAAAATAATGTGAATCAGTTTGCTAGCATTGCTATTCATTATTGTATCAAATGCTAGTGGTTAATCATGGAAATGTAATTTGTTTTGATTCCTTATGCTGTGAACTGTCATTAATGTATTTTTTTCTGTTGTCAATATAATTTGTAATCTCGGTTTGTATGTTTTTCAATTTTAATGCTGCATTAGCTCAGTCACAGGTTTGGTCAAATAGTTTCCTTTACGGTCCACTTTCATGTCTTAATGTAAAAAAGAAGTTCTGGCTCTGCTAATTTGTCTGTTTACATGGTGAATAACAAATTCTTTGTAATAATAAAATTGAGATCACAAGTTAAATATTCCAGTCCATGCAGAGCAAAACCTAAATCAAGAATTGGCACTGCTGAATTAGATTGCTACATCTGCTAGCTGGTGAAAGCCTGTCTGTTAATACTTACTTAGATTAACATTTATTTGCACTCATGATTGGTACATTACAGATAAATAAAACTTGTTATAACAAGTACACTTGTGTTTTAATCACATTTTATCAATGTATCCGAAAAATATCACACACATTAGCTCTTTGTAAATACATGTAAAGAACAGGAGGGATCTTGGCAACAATCATCACAATTCTTTGGACCATAGAATTGAGTCTTTCAACATAAATCATCATAATAGATTATATGATTTCAAGTATGTAAAAAGCTAAAAGCTGTAAAAAGTTGTGAAAAGAAACACTAAAATGTTGTGATGTTCCATTTTTTTAATATCTCTGTGGTTTCTGTATCAAATAGCCTCATTTTTTAGAAGATAAATATTTTCTTCCCAACATCCTCATAATGGGCACAAAGTAAAATACAAGAAAAAGAAGAAAAAACTTTTTTTACTGCAAGGGTGATGGAACACCCCATTATTGGAGATATTAAAGACTTCACAGGACACAGTCCTGGGCAACCTTGTGCAGGAGGATTGGGTAGGTGATCTCCAGAGGTGCCTTCCAACCTCAAATAGTCTATAAATCTATGAATCCCCAAAATCTCAGCAGGCAATTTTAATGAGTTGTGTTTTACATAAACCCTGCACAAAGAAGTGTTAGCTAAATATACAGCTGGTCAAACAGATGTTATATGTGAACAAAAAAAAAGCCTAAATAGTGTGAAAACACTGAAACGTACTCCACTTTGTAGCTATGCAATGCTATTAACATAAGAATAGTGTCTCTTTATTGACTCTTTTGCTTTGGCAATGCAAATGTTTGGATTAGAATACATGCAAGAATGGTATAAGCAGAATTTTGTGAATATTTTCACGGAATACTGTGCTGAGTTTGTTTTTTTATCTTGTTTTCTAGGCCACAGCTACATGTTACAACAGTTTCTAGATAACTATTATTTTTATGTTCTGCTGAGCTGCAGAGCTGGACATTTGTTCTCTTGTGCTAGCTGCTCAAACATATGCTTTAAAGAAAGCAGAGAATCTGCTCAGTAAATCATCAGAAAAGAGGCTAGAGCAGATTCTGAGAAACTGTTGTCTGCGGGATGTGTTTGCACACCAGAGGAGTCATCAGTTCTCCATGATGATTAGAGGATTGAAATGTTCAAAATATATATTGTCTTCATTTCACTGGATGACATTACTGGCAACATATCTGATAGCAAAAGTTGTGTACTTAGGTGTTTTGTTTCAGTTGTCTTTGAGTCACCAAGATAAATTGTAGTAAAAAATTCACTATTTCTACGTCTCTTTCTCATTTTGTAAATGCTTCTTCCCTCCTGGAAGGTAAAGTTATGAGAAGCACAGTAGAGAGATACAGGTACCAACTGACAGGCAAATTTCAGTACCAACTGATCAGCTACTCAAAAGAAAAAAAAAGTTGCCCTGGAAATATTCCTCTAAGATTTATTTAGCGCTAAACAGTATGTAAAGTCAAGTATCTGCTTTTGGTCTTGCAGACCACAACGTTAAAATAATGTGGAAGAATAGATGTTTGTTCTTAGTAGGTTGAAGAATTTTGGTTTGGATTTTGGAGTTTTTCTTGCCATTTCTATTTCAGTTGCAGTTGTCAGTGTGTCATTGAGAACATTTAAATGTGTATGTTAAATGTATGAGAGGTAAAAAGAACATTAACTTCTATACAATACCATTGCTAGTATTCAAATCTTGCTTTCAAGCATAAATGAACTAAATCTTTTAAGAAAATTACTGTGAGGTTCCTATGGATATTGTACCTCTGAGTTCATTTTAAGAAACTGAAAACTGACTCTCTCAAAGCTACTTTCAAAATACTTCAGAGGGATAAAAACATTTGCTCAGACTTAAAGTTAACTACAAACTAGTCTATCAGTTGTATTTCATTCAATAGCTTCATCTCTCAACAAGGGATAGTTTACTATACAGCAGATATGAGCACTGTTTAAGTATAAAGAATGAACTAAAACCTCTTCACAGAAACAATTGTGGAATATTATTTTAAATAAGACCTTTGAATACATTGATATTATTATATTTTAGTGTAAAGGTAGAGGAGAAAAACTTTTAAAACAGTGCTTTTACTGTGTTCTTGGCCAGCGACAGTACTGAAATGAGGTTTTCATGAACTAATAAAAATTTTAAAGGAATTTTAGGTTTATAAATTTCTCCATTTGCAGGACTTCAAATCTCAATCTCTAATAAGGTGAAAAATGTTTTCGTAATTTTATTCTGCTCGTGTCATGTTCTAATGTTCTGTCGTTCATTTTATGATTTATAAGAAATCAGTTCTATAGCTACAGAGAGGTTTCTAAGATATTCTAATTATTTTCTCCCTTTAGGTCTTCCTTAGCTGGACTGATAGGACTGTATTTATAGCAGCAGCATAGCTCTTATTTAACTAGCCTTTCTGGATGATGAGCTCCAGAAGACAATTCTATGAAAAAGCAAAATAATTCTAAAGTATGTTTCTCTAACATGTAAACAAAACAGCAGAAATGATAATTAATACAGAATTTATGCATTGAATGAATGGGAATCCATCCTCTTATTTGAATTCCATTCTATCTCTATGCAACATAAATAAGCAAAAGCCTACACACATACATACATCTATATCAACCCAGCAGTGAATGTTTTTGTTTTATAATTTTATTCTGTAGAAAAAGTTAGCTTGGAATATTTTCAAGTATTGATACACTATTTGTACGTGAGTGCTGAATACTCCTTGAGATGATTCCTTTGACATCCATGTAGTTGGGGTATGGTTATATATTTAGTTAGGCATTGCATCAGTTAGGTATGTAGGATATGTGGTGTTTAGTTACATGTGTGTTTTCAGAAATACTAGTAATACGATTTTTATACTGAATTTTTGTTTTGCACATTCTATAACATGTTGGGTCTGCAGCTGCAGCCTGGACATTCTTGGGGCAATTGGCAATGAGACAGCAAAATTGTCCTGTCCATTGGATTTGCAGTGTATGTGGTGCCAGTATTCTGCTGTTAGTGCTTTATCAGATAAAACAGTAAGATTAAAAGCAAACAAACAAGCAATCCCCAAAATACTGCAAAACAATATTGATGTGAAGTAAGGAAGCTTTAAATGCAATTTTCAGTAGGTTAATTTCTCAAAAAATGAGAAATGAGTGATGGCATGACACTTCTTAGGGTACGTATCTGTGCCTTCTATAACGGAACAAATGACACTATTCAGCTAATGCATCCTAAAGTATTGTGGCAGATTTTTACCTGATTGCATCCTTCAAAGTGGCAGCTTGTGTTATCGACTTGGCACTGAATGGCTTCGGTATCTCTTTTACAGATCTCAGTTATGTTCTATAACAGTAAGTAAGCACTCTGATAAAGAGGAATATAATTTAAATGAACAAACTGGGAATAGGATTTGCTTAAATATGTGACTTTTAATTAGTAAAGCACCTCCTAATGCCTGAAACATGCTAATGAAACTAATTTATTGCTATGTTAATTGATTGATCTACTTATAAAACTATGTAGAGACATTACACAATATTTATCTTTCAATAGAACTGTGTTGCCAAGCACTGATGATTGTTGAAGTAAAAATATCTTAGATATCTAAAATTTGATTAGCATGTTCAGATAATGCAGGAGGTACCATTGCAAAAATGTACTGTTTTTCTGTGGAACTTTTGCTGATGATAGAATGAAAATATTTGAATTGGAGCAGGTTCTTCTTAAGAAACATATAGTTGTCTCACTGTTATTCTGCATTCCTTGCATTGTAACTGACAGTTTCGGTTTTAGTCTCTCATAACCTATGAGGCTTGACATCAAATTTAAAAAAGCATCATGCCTGTTTTGATCTAACTGAAATGTGAAGTAGTAGGGCAAAAATTGTTTGGTCAAAGTATAGAATCATCGAATCATTAAGGTTGGAAAAGACCTCTAGGATCATCAAGTGCAACCATCAACCCAACACCGCCATGGCTCCTAAACCATGCCCTGAAGTGCCACGTCTACCCGTTTTTTGAACACCCCCAGGGATGGTGACTCGAGCACCTCTCTGGGCAGACTGTTCCAGTGCCCGACCGCTCTTTCAGTGAAGAAATTTTTACTTCAACAATNCCAACACCCACCTCACTACACCCTCCTTTCAGGTAGTTGTAGGGAGCGATAAGGTCTCCCCTCAGCCTCCTCTTGTCCAGGCTAAACAACCCCAGTTCCCTCAACCTCTCCTCATAAGACCTGCTCTCCAGACTCTTCACCAGCTTCGTTGCCCTTCTCTGGACACACTCCAGCTCCTCAATGTCCCTCTTGTACTGATAGGCCCAAAACTGAGTGCAGTATTCGAGGTATGGCCTCACCAGTGCCGAGTACAGGGGATATGAGAATATCTCATGAATATATGAGAATTCATACTTTCATCTCTTTTCGTTCTGCACAAATTATATTTTGATGTTACATTTTCTTTTATTATGTGTTTTGGCACGTATCGACATTGAAGACATGTATTACATCGCATTCTGCAAATGTATTAAATTTTCCTTTCCCTGCTCTGAGTAGTTGAGAGGGTTTATGAGTATTAGAGGAAAATGAGGAAGGGAAAAAATATGTCAGGAGGAGTAAAAACAGTGATAAAGAGGGCTAGAATAAGCAGGGAAAGCGAGACACAGGATGCTTAATGTTAAAAGGAAGATGGGTTGAATATAGTAAGGAAATACTGGGATATATGGCACTTGAGGATTACTAGAAGCATTTGGCTTTATGAAGCTAGTTTTATCCAAACAAATGAAGATGATGTTATGGTTGTAGTTTTTGATTTTAGAAGTGATCTATCTGGGATTTGACAGGTTATTTATGAAATAATGTAAACTTTCATCCTGGCTTTAAAGTATAGTCATTGGAAAAGTGTGTCAAGTCTGTCAGACAGCATTTGTTGCAACTCTGCTACTCCTTTCCATGTGGTAAAGAACTGTCCTGCATCCTCTTAGTTTGTTGGGACCTAAGGTTCACAAAATTATTTATTACTAGTGGTTAGTCTTTTTAAATGGTCTGAATAAATGCTAAAATCGGTAAATTGAGCTAGGAAAAGACAGTTATCTGTGGAAGATGATTGCCTCCTTAATGCAAACTATAGCATAGTCTTATTCTATTGTGTGTGAAAGGCACTGCAGGAATGTTAAGGAAGCTCTGTTTTAACTTGAGTACATAATTGACCAAATCTTAGTTTATCTTTGAGGATTTTTCTAGTACACTTATGTCAGTTAAGAGTGTGTGTGTGGAAAAACACTCCCTTGATGCCACCTATGCTGGGAACAATAATGTATCTGTACTAGCAAGTAATTTTATTTGTTGTTCTCTCTTTTGATTCCAAGGGGCAGTTTGCAGTAGAGAGATGCCATTAAAAGTGTTGCAGGGAGAAAAGCTCCTTAATCTGATTTGTGATCAGAGCAGTGATATATCCAAATTTGCATTCACGTTCCCTGTGTTCCCCCCCTCCTCTTCCCTGCCTATAGTGTGGCATTCTCTTAACTATTTCATGTTTGACAGAATTGACACCTTCCCCATCAATCTTTTTCAATGTGTGATTTTCTTTTGATAATTGTTCTGAATTAATATATGCACATTCCAGCCAAAGAGTTTTCAGTCCATGATGTCCCAATTTCAGGATAGTTATCATTGCAATACTATTAGCATTCACAGTCTTCAGACAGTTGCTGTAGATGGAGATATATTCCAAATACCCATCAGCACTCAAGATATCTGCTGACTTCAACCTGGTTCTGCTGTCAGTAGTTTCACAGAAGTTAGCAGTCAAGTAACTACTCACTAGAGCTTAAATGACAATTTTTAATCAGGAAGAATATTATGCATCATTACTAAAGATTTGCAGGAGGCACATAAAATTATCAGAGAGATCTACTTTACATACAAATGTACATTTTGGATCAAAATCTAAGCAAAGTGAAAATTTGGCATCAGAATATATGTTTTCATATTTTTAAAGCTATTTTTGTAGTTGTTGATCTTTTTCTCAATTGTTAAAGTAAAAAGGACTAGAAACTTTATTGGGAGAAGTTTGCCAGCAGTGCCCAATGTAAATAGGTTTTATTTGGGTGAGAGACTCTGTTTATGTGCACGTCTCTGACTCCTGCCTGCCTGTTTTCTTGCTCTTGCTCACACTTTCTTGCTCTCACTTGCATTTTCGCAGTCCTTTACTTTTAAGGCAGTACTGAGCCAGAAGTGTTTCAGTATTCAGTGTAAGTACAGTTGAAAACTTTTCCTCCTGCAGATTGTGGGTAATAGTGAAAGCATTACAAGTATTACAACACATCCTTCTAAACTCACCCCAGTGAAACACCCAGCTCTGGAGCCCCCAGCACAGACAGGACATGGACCTGCTGGAGCGGGTCCAGAGGAGGCCACGAAGGTGATCAGGGGCTAGAGCACCTCTGCTATGGAGACAGGCTGAGAGAGCTGGGGCTGTTCAGCCTGGAGAAGAGAAGGCTGCGGGGAGACCTTATTGCGGCCGTCCAGTGCTTAAAGGGGGACTATAGGAAAGATGGGGGCAACCTCTTTAGCAAGGCCTGTTGTGACAGGACAAGGGGTAATGGTTTTAAACTAAAGGAGGGTCGGCTTAGACTAGATATAAGGAAGACATTTTTTACACTGAGGGTGGTGAGACCCTGGCCCAGGTTGCCCAGAGAGGTGGTCGATGCCCCATCCCTGGAAACATTCAAGGTCAGGTTGGACGGGGCTCTGAGCAACCTGCTCTAGTTGAAGCTGTCCCTGCTCACTGCAGGGGGGTTGGACTAGATGGCCTCTAAAGGTCCTTCCAACCCAAACCATTCTATGGTTTTATGACCTCAGTGTTGTATTCTTCTAGGACTAAGACACCTCAAAGAAAAGGTGTTTGTCATTTGTTGCCTTGTTGTGACCTCAATAAAACTGGTATGTTATACAGCAACTCCGTAATATTAAAGGGTTTTATGTATTGTATTTATTGCCTCATTATTGAGTCTTGCCATTAAAAAAAAATCAACTTCACTTTCAAATGGTATGACTCTTACACTGATTACCATTTCAATACAGACAGTGAGACTTGCTCTGCAAAGTTAATTGCTACAAATTGCTCAACCTCACAAATAGGTATATATGAGCATATTTCCATGAAGCAGATTTTTGTCATGCTTCTTTGTATTCAAAGTGACCTTTACAGTGCTGATGAGAAGAAGGAGTTAGTGTACACTGTCCTAGAAGATAATACTCTCCAGTCACCATTGGGAGCATTTGAGGGCTTGTGATCTTTTACAGTTGCCTCAGAATAAACTCTTGTTTAATGTTGCATGAGAAAATAAGAATGTTAAAACAGGCAATATTGATACTTTGTGTCTAAAATTGTTGAAACAAACGAGGGAGAGGATATGGTATGGTGTTTCTTTTATATGTGTAGAAATGTACAAGAAACGGTCTCCATTGCATGGTTTAAGAGAATGGGGCAAAAAGTTAAAGCAAGTAGATCGACAGGAATAGTGAAAAAGCATGTTATATGTTGCTGTTGATAGCTAATTGGTATATATCGGTCTCCTTTATAAACACACAACTTCTAAAGCTGTGAAACAAATGGAGATTATGTTGAACAAAGCCATGTTCAATGTTACAGCAAACTTCAGTGCTCTACAAAATGAGCTTTTAATTGTGCTGTGCAGTTTTCTGATGCGTCTGTTTCCATCTGTCTTCTGCAAATAATAAAAATGTCTCTTAAGAGTTAGTGAAAATGCCAATTTGCGTACCATGAAAATATGAAATCATAAATTTACCTAATATTTTTTCATTTAACACCTTTATAACATGCAGAAGTAGTTTAATGTCACTTTAAGTCCCTTATTTTCGTCTTGATTATGCCTAGTTCCCAGTTAGTACAAGGCAATTATTTTGCATAGCCATTTTTCTTAGTCTAGGAAACTTGGGTCAAGGTGGGATGCTGGTCAGTTTAACCAAGGAACTGTTTGGATCAAGATGCTTTTGGAGGAACTGTATCATCACTTTCTGTCATTTTCCCTCCCAGTTAACAGGCTTAGTAGTGAAAGATCATTCTGAGAGAATGGTTGTTGTTCTCAGTAACGTTTACTTCTTCCTTTTTATTTTGCTCTTTTACTGCCTGCTAATAAACTCAGCAAGTCTTTAGCAAGAGGCAGGTTTTCTAAACTGTGGAGTTTATGTCCCTAACATGCTTAACTTGTAGCAGTGCAAGAAGAGGTTAAGATTTTTCTCATAAAAGAACGCACAGCCAGTTAAAGTTTTGTGTCATTACAGTAGTGATCCTGTTTCCCTGGTAACAAGCAAGTCACATGCACTCCCTTGTTAAAAAGTGAACTCTATATATTCAGGCATTTCTGTACTGCAGGAGGTATTTCTGAAATTGGTAGCAAAGAATGGGCTCTAGAGCCAGTAAAGAAAGTTTCAATTTTGAGTCTGGGCAAAATAGGGAGACGACATTTGTAATTCTTCTCTTTACTTTGCAAGCAACATAAAATTAAACCAGAAAAGAGATTTGCAAAAATATAATTTTAAGCTCTGCCATCCCTGTTTTTCTGTCTTACAGTTCTCGGATCTGATTTTAAATTCACATTTCTGTCAATGAGGTAGTAATATAGCAACAAATTGTAATGCTGAGTACTCAAAAGTACAGGTTAATTTACACCAATGAAGTAAAATCTTTAATATGTTTCAGAATTAAATCAAAACAGCTGAGATTTTAAATTAGCTTGAATAAAACCAAGTTAGTTGGAAGACATGCATTTGAGCATTATTTCTTGATATCCAGCAATGAGTAGTCACAGATAGGAAAAATGTGGAATTGGGAAGGAGTTGTTTCTGTCTCACTTCTGCAAGTGACTGTGACTCATAAGACTCTCTCCACCACCTTCCCTGTGTTTGAAAATCCTTGCTTCGGTGGCTTGAATCCTTTTTTTGAGAAAGAGCTTGCTTTCTGCTTCTTATGGTTGGAAAGTTAGTCCTTCCCTGAAGGTCAGGTTGGTTTTTGTTTTTTTTTTTTTCCTCATTCTAATGGCAGCAGTGACAAAGGAGCCCCACTCCTTTGAAGTCCAGTTGTAAAAAAACTCAATTAGCTGTCCATTTTCTCTGCTGGGATTTTTACAGCAAACATTAACCCAGTAATTGAGAATAATGCTGCTTAAGATGATAAATTGTAAAATGTAAGATACAACTACCATCCATTCCCAAATATATCTTACACAGATAGGAAGTCAATCTGTATTATACTTACTCCATCTCCCCCTAACTGACAAGTTTTTGCCAAGGTGCATTTGGTTAGCTAAATCATAAACTATTGCTAATTATAAATACACAAAAAAATCCTACTTCTATTTTGTCCATACCTAATTCATAAACAATAGGTGCAATATTCTTTAAAGCTCCTTATGCCAGTTTTGAATCTGGAACAGATTTTTGCATCCTAGCTATGAAAAGTGGAATACTAGAAATAGTAATATAATTAAGTGCGCAGTACTTCAAAGAACTTTCCTCATTCTTGACAGCATGAAAGCATTTTTCTATGGAATAAGATATTGAACAATCAGTTTACTTTTTTTTTTTTCTTTCAGCAATGTTGACAACCGTCTTGAAACCTTTTCTTTGTAGTGTGGCATGATTTTCCTAAACAAATAAAAGAATAAGGTTGATCTTGTCAGGCTAGCCATACATTAGCTTTATCTGCCGTTCAAATACAGAATGAATGTATGTTTCTTGCAACCATTGTGGTTTTGTCCCAATATGCTCACTTTACCCTCCTTTTACTCTCTATCAGGACTGGTTAATATATTTAGTGACATATAGGAACAGAATTTAACCCAAGAAAGTGTCATTATCATAATATACTAGGGTGCACAGCACAGTGTCTAGGTTCTATTTAACTTAGTTTAACAACAGTGCATAAAACCAGGAAAGTCCAGATTGCAACAGTAGGCAGTTGTTCACCAGTCGTTCATTTTAACTGGAGTGACTTGTCCAGTGAGAACTTTCAAGTGAGGTTTACGTGCTAGAGAAGTGTACTAAAAATGCCTTAAACTGGTAGTTTTCACAAAATATATTTTGGAAGGTAGAACTGTAGAACAAAAATGTACCAAAGACTCAGTAGGATTTGCTCACAAAGCTCGAGCGGTCCAATGTCATGCTCTAACTGAGGAGTGGGTGACTGAAAACCTGAGGGAGTCAGCAGGGAGTCGAGGTCTATGTTGTAGTAAAGAAAATGTGAAATGAGGGCAAACTGAAACATGAAGTAGGTGAATTGATTTGAAAGAGATAACTTGATATGGAGGTTGTTAATACAGGAGACCGGCAAGAAGAATTCTATGTTGTAAGTCTGACCAGCCTGGTGGGCATTCAGTGCACCTGTCTTCTGGGTACTTGGACAAAACTGTCTTTCTTCCCTTTAATCCTCAGATCTATAAACTCACATTCTCTCCTTCCTTAGCCTGAGTATATTTTTGTGATGTGCCTTTTTTCTTCATGTAGCAAATAATTTAACTTCCTTTTAATTAAGAAATGACAGGTTTTTAAGTTGATAAGTTTATAAGGATGATCCTTGTTTTTTCAGAATATTGGCCTTGTTACAGCCAGGCCAAATGATACTCACCAATTGCAGTGAACATGGCTTAAGTCACGTTTAACTTTTTACCTCTAGTTTGAACTCTTTTTCCAATGGTGTTAAACATATCCTGAATATACAAGATGAGTTGAGAATGAATGAGATTATAGCATCACCAGTAATGGGCAACTAAAAGCCAAGCTGTTGAACTGAATTTTGTTCAGACTATTTGAAGTTCTTTTTATTTCATATTTGTCTACCTCCAATGAACAAAATACTTTTGTATTTAACTAAAAATTAAGTTTTCCAAAATGCTGCCATGCATATTTTAGGCTTCTGAGGAATCTTTCAGCATAGTTCAGGACATCTAGATGTAAAATTCCACTTTTTTTTTTTAATTAATACTAGAAACTTGGAAAATGCACAAGCAAATGTCTTGTATCTTCTGTAACTTCATCATCTGCATACTTTGAAATCAATTTTTGCTCATGTAAGCATTCAGTAGATTCTAAGGTAATTTATACATTGATTTTTTTTTTTCCCTGAAGCAGTAAGTATACACTACTCATCCGGAAACCTTAGAATCCGTATTTCCTCAGCAAGAAAGATTTTCCTTGTACAGTTCTAAAACTTTGTTGTCTCTGTTTATTGGTATCAATACTGTACGTGGATATATAAAATTATGGAATGTGCATGTGTGGGGCATGTGCGCATCCTCACAAAGTTAACTCTAGATGGCAATTTTAATACAATTTAAAATACAGACATTTGTGCTATCATCTGTATCAGGCTACTGTGCTCATTCTCTAGGCCTAAAGTGTGAACTCTATGGAAAAATATAGGAAACTCAAACACTTGCCTAGGTAAGCTACCCAGCGGCTCTTCCAGATGCAATATTATGGTTGATTCTGACCATATTGGTATCTCTGATTCCTTGTGGCATTCTGGTAGTCTTTTAGTGTGTGCACTGCTCAGTCTATGCATGTTGCATAGCTCAGCCAGGCTTGCCCAGAGCCTCGAAGTCTGCCTGTCAACTCAATTTACCAGTCTCTCTCTGTTAAATTAAGTCTCACTGAGAGCTTGAGATAGGGTTATTCTCAGTTCAGCAGTCTCTGCAGTGGATTAATATGCTATTTGTCTCCAGATGGAATGTCCTACTGTTATACTTAAATCTTGGATAAAACAAATGCATGTTTTAGTTCTCATACAAAATGATAATCAGCAGTTGCAAAGTATAGCCATGAAAATAGTAAAATACAAAACAATGTACATAAGACTATGTTGTGGTTTAGGCCCAGTCAGCAACCAAGCCCCACGCAGCCGCTCGCTCACTCCCTCCCCGCACCCCTGTGGGATGGGGGAGAGAATCGGGAGAGCAAAAGCAAGAAAACTCGTGGGTTGAGATAAGAACAGTTTACTAATTAGAATAAAATAGCAATAATAGTAATGATAATAACAATTATTAGGATAATAATAATAGTAATAATAATAATAATAGTAATAATAATAATAATCGTAATAATAATAATAATAGTAAAAGAACAAGGGAGAGGATCAAAACCCAGAAAATCACAAGCGGTGCAACCGCTCACCACCCGCCGACCGGCGCTGCCAGTCCCCGAGCTGCGATTGCTGCCTCCCCCAGCCAGCTCCCCCAGTTAATATACTGGGCGTGACGTCATATGATATGGAATATCCCTTTGGCCAGTTTGAATCGGCTCCCTTGGCTGTGCCCCCTCCCCTCCCGGCTTCTTGTGCACCCGGCAGAGCATGAGAGGCTGGAAAAGTCCTTGACTAGTTCAGCACTACCCAGCAACAACTGAAACATCAGTGTGTTATCAGTGTTATTCGCATACTAAGTCCAAAACACAGCACTGCACCAGCTACAGTGAAGAAAATTAACTCTATCCCAGCCGAAACCATGACAGACTACTTTCCACTAACCTCCTAGTCTGCATCTGATTACTAACAGTTGTAAAATAATGACATTTGAAATTTTTACATTTGAAAGAGATTGACATATCTAGAGGATTGATAAAAACTTTTCTTGTAAGCACATAGAACATATTTGTACTTGAATAGCTAAGACATCTTACAGGGTGTTTTCTTACTTCCTTCCCTTCAAATAACAGTAATTATCAAAGTTTCAGATTTTTTTGTGTTCATTAACAAGTATACATGATTTGTAAAGAAAGCTAAGTCTAATACTCTTGTTTGCAATTGTCTAGTTATTTCTTTTTACAATGTAAAACAGTTTCTGGTATGATAACTTGAGTAGGCTTCTTTTATAAATTTTACTTCAATAATATACCTAATTTAATGAAAAAGGGGTTTATTTTCCATGTATTTTCCTAAATTCTCTAGTAAATGAGACTAGACATGTCTGGATGCTTTATTTCCTAGTTATCCTCTCTGTCCATAACAATTTGCCCCATTATTCTGCTGGAGCTGACTTCTCCAGAGAAAGAGAGCACAGAGGAGTTTGCAACGCAAACAATCAGTAGTTGAGAACGTGCTAAAATGTTGGGGTTGTAAGCGAGTGCAGTTGCTAAATGTTTTTGCTGTCCCTGCTGTATGATGGTGTCTACCTTCCAGTGTGGGAGCTCTCATGCTTTAAACTACCAAAGCTGTATATCTTTCTGTCCCTTTTCAATCAAATTCCTAAATATTAATATAATGTTTTAAAATGAGCACAGAATTTTCAATATGAAATGTCCACAAACATATAGAATATTATGTTACGTCCTAATACATATTTTTATGTAGCATCCAAGTCATCAAAGAGCACTAGACTGGCCAAAAAAAATCAAAGTGAATATTTTTATTTAATATGAAGATAATTTTTCTCAGTATGATTTTTTTAAACTACTCAGCAGGTGAGAATCCACTAAATTGTCTCTATAGCGACAGCTGCTAGAATGAATATGTAGTGGTAAATGTGGATGATAAGAGCAATTTATTGCATGGTTGTTCAGGACTGTTTCAGGTACCTCACTGCTTCATGTGTCGCATGTGTACACCACGCAGATATCTCTGATATATCTGAATAATGTTCTTTTCACAAAATTTGCCCTTCTTGAGCCAGTTTCCTGCCCAGTAAGTTATGTTACCTCCTGGTTAGTAGAATCGATATCAGACTTCATGACAATTATAAACCTAAAGCATTGATATCCACTTAATCGCCCTTGTTTGCCATGGCAGTAATATTGTCAAAGAATACAAGTTAAACAAGACCACCCTTGCCCAAATCTACATGAATTCTCTGTAATGAAACTGTGGCTTTCAAGCTTACTTTTTGGCCTACTAAATCCTGCAAAATAGTTTGTAATATTTATTCTACAGCTGCACTTAAACTAGCTGATCTATAATTGCTTGTTAAGTTTCTCTTTATGGAGATTATTTTAAGAAAATTGCCAGCTTTAGATATTCACAGTCAAATATCAGCATATGTAGCTGAAGATTGCATAACAGCTAGTTCAGAAGATATATTTTGGAGAACTTATAGGTAGGGGAAGGGAACCATGTGCAGGTCTCTTACAGAAAATAAGTGTACCACCAGAAAGTGTTTTGGAAACTATTTGTATAAACATGTTTTGTAAGAAGCCATCTGGTCAGTCAGAGCATTCTGTGTGCAAGTGCAGATGGATAGGAGAGCTCTGGGATCCATAACCCTTAGTTACCATTCATGATCTTCAAAACAATGCATTCGAGGAGACCCCTTTTGATGATGTGTTACTCCACTGTGTACAGCAGTAGCTCGAATGCTCCAAAATCTGATCTCTTTTGGAATGGCAGAGTACTGGAAAAGCCCATGAAATTTCCAGGAAGAGAAATTTTCAAAGTTACATTCTCCATACAGCCGAAAGCAGATTTCAGGTAGGTAGTGTAGGGCTTTGAGTAGATGGGATTGTGTACTTTCTTTTTTGACAAGTTCTCATAGCCCAAATAATTGTTAGTGATTTTTTTTTTTTTAGTTAGAATTTGAAATGTACAACTGAAGAGGGAAGCATTTATTTAAATATACATTCACAAAACAAATAGAAACTGGTTAGTGGAACTGAAAAAACCAAACCAAATAATCTCTTATTTATAATATATTTATATTGTATTTATATCTGGAAGTTGCATACCATGCAACTGTGACACTTTAAGAGGTTTTTGAAGCCATGGTATTCTGACAAAGGGTGAAGTTACTTCCATTCCTGCCTTTCTTTGGTGTACTGAAAGGAGCTTAAGGCCTTCTGACTTAAGTCTGCAGGGCAAAATATATCACTTAAACTACACTAGCCTGGCCTGGGTGACGTGACCTGGACAAAACTCAGTCTGGAGATCCATGAGAAGTTCAAGTCTCTACTTAGAAAAATATTATATAGAGTTATGAAACAGATAGACGCAGTTTATAACAGATAACTTCAGGTACAAACAACAGTGGCTTAAATTCAGAGTGCATGTTCAAGAGAAAGTCTTTGACTTAGCATTTTCAGCTTGAATTCTATTAAATTAGAAGCTTGATAAGATATTTGCCAACAACACAGACCGTCTTAAAAAATCACTTCTAATCCAAGACTTTTAGAATATGGAAGAATGGAAGAAATCACAGACCAGTAAGTGTGTATTCAGTATACAAAGGCAGCGCTCTCCAGTGGGAGCATGATTTAGTGGATTTATTGTTTAGGAACCAGGGTCCGAGTAACATGACCTACCAGGTTAGCTCTATCTCCTTCTAGTCAGTTCCCAAACACCCATTGTCTTATCACCAAATTGTCTTTCTGATACTCTCTGAAATTGAAAATGATAGGTTTTTTTCGAGATATCTGATGCAGAAAAAACAATGAACAGTTCCTGTAAGTCACTGCATGCTTTCATTTCCTACTGAGGAGAGTCACGGGGGGGCACAGCGAAGCTTTCAAACATAAGTTTGTGATGTTTGCTACAGATCTCCTGAAATGTCAATGTCTCGGTTCAATTGCCCTTGAGGAATCTGTTAGGGAGGAAAAAAGAAAAGGGGAATAAGTATTGAAAGTACGCTGTTCTTTAAATCAGATCGTGTGTGTGTAATAGCCCCATATGTAAATTTTCCATAATTACTAGAATGGCAGATTTAAAAAAAAATTAATGTACTAATGAAACAACATGACTTTAAAATTTTTCTCTTCATGTAATTGTTAGATTTGTAGTATTGCAAGAAAAATTGTTCCATAATGCTTATTTCACTGGGAATAAAACCAAAGATTAAGTTTAATTACTTTTCCACAGTGGAAAAGATTTTGAGGAGTGTAAGAGGCTTTGCTGAGAGATGGATATATAAGCTTTATTTCTTTCTCTTAGCATATGAAACAGTAAGGAGTACTCAGGAAAATGTGGTTTAGAAAAATCTGTTTATACATCTTATATTGCAGTCTTTCAGGGCTTATTCGTACTCCTTTCTGTGCAACGCTGACAGTAATGGATAAATGGATGCATCGATTCAAATACATGAAGCAAATAATCTTCATAAGGGAGGTGTCTTTGTACTTGTGCATGTACTTGGCTTTAATCCAGACCATAACAAGTTTGTTTATGCCTAACTGCACAGTTTTTCAAAAGGAGGTGGGTTATTTCTTTTCCTTGTTTGAACTTGTATTGAAAAATATTTCAGCAGCCATCCGTTTCTCATGTGAAAACAGCATGAATTAGCTACAGGCCATCACTGAAATTCAAAACATCCTTCAGAAGCTTTGTTCCTTGGCTTTGTTAATCTGCCAGCTATAAACATAGTCCATTCAATTCTGTTGTGTATCAGATGCTATTTTTGTGGTGTATTTTTAATATGTTTGGTGCTTCTGTGGTGGTAGCGGAATCCATGAACAGTTAGCTGAAGGATTCTAGAATTACTTGGTGTAATTATAGGCACTCATCTATTAATAACAAAAATTAATGGTATGCGTGCATACTTCCCTGCCATATCACTTCACCTCGTTAACAAATGAGTAAAGAAAGTGATTGTTGCTAGTTTTCTACAAATATTCTTTACACTGCTTCAGAGGTCTCCAGATAGATTCTCTGTAGGTACAAATTAGGCCAAATGTCAGTTCAGAAATGCAAAATGACCTGAACTGTTGAGGTCTATGCAGAAATAATAGAGGTAGCTTCATCACACAGTTCTGGCTCCTCTGCAGCATGCAGAGATTGCACAGATATCCTCTCCACGCTTGTTCCACTTATTGTTTCAGTATGACCCTAACCCAGGGACAACAGGACTGGAGTACTTTGCATATTTACAGCACAGGTCTAAGTATAACATCAGCCTATCCTTGTCTATGATGAGGTAGACAGAATAGCTGCAGATTTCCTAATGCAGATCTGCTTTATGGTGAAGCAGGCTTCTTCAGTTTACTCTTGCTAAAATGACCCAATTTTAGACAGAAGTCACAGGAAGGATTTGTACTGGGATGGCTGATGTCACCGTCTCCGAGAGCAGACCAGAGTAATTTTTCTTCCAGTCTTCACATATTAATGACAGAGTCCCCCAGAGTTTGATTATACCAACAGCAGTATGAAGGTTTATTTTTAGATTAAGATTTAAAAAGTGTAACACTTAATATTAAGAGTTTATTAAAACACATGATATGTAGTAAGAGGGAGAACCACTAGTATGTGGCTCTGCAGGGATTGCTGTTCACCAGAGAAAGTGTTAGAAATCTGTGCCTTGTAAACAGCTTGCAACTGCAAAATGAGCCGAAGTGCCTGTTTCTTACTATTCCATGTCTATTTTAACTCTGAAATGTTGTTTCTGAAATTTTATTCTAACCTTTAAAAACTCATAAATTAATTCTTTATAAGAGATTTAATTTATTAGTCTTAATACAGTTTCTAAGTAAGTCATAAATATACTGAACAGCTCTGAATGTCTGGCTCCTTTAAAAATCTTTCAGCAGAAGACTCCTACATATTAAAAGAGATAAATCCCAAAGCTCTAGCTGTTGAGAATAGCTAGGTATGACCAAAGGGACATAAAATGGGGCTGGTTTGCATTGTCAGGCAGACTGAATATTTTATCATATTTCTACTGTTAGTGCTACAGCTGAGTCAAATGTATCTAAATCCTGAAGACTCCAACAAAATCCAGTGCCCAGCTTTTTCTAAGCCCAGGGCAGCTGTGTGTGTAAGATGAAAAATGCTTTATGTCTAACTAGAGCTGTTGTTACTGCAGTCAAGTTGATGTATATCACCTGTGTAAGGCATAAATAGTCTTCACGTTGCATCAGCGTAGTCCTTTGCTATTGTACAGTCCTTTGCCTGTACAGTAATATTGCAAGGAGGGACTGTAGGCACATGCTGTATATGGTGTCTTCTAAGACTTTTCTCCTGCTGCTTGCAAAGCAGAACTACCCTAACAAAAATAAAATTCTGCATCATCTTATTGCCTTCTGGTACTGGATACCTTCATGTGTAATACTGACCTCTGCATACAGATGCTGCATTGATCCATTTCCAAACCAAGGAAAGTGATACCTCAGCAGCTTTTTCAGTTACCATTTAGTTCAAAATTTATTCAGAGCCATAAAATATCCTATATCAAGGTTGGCTACTCTTCCTAACACCAAAATCTTCATGTGGCCAAAACCCACAAAACTCAGAGAGACAAGGAGAGGAGGAACTTCCTGGGGAGTTCATAGGTAAAAGATGAAAGTGCCTTTCTTGTGATCCTGTAACTTCCTTATGGGATAAAACTCAGCTGAGACACAGAAGCGCACACTTTGGGTAGCAGCAGCCATTTACAGGCTTCTCTATGAAGCTGAAAACAGAACATTCGGCAGCTCTGCCCAGTTGCCAGGCGTGCAGCTCCAGTGCTGGATGGAGTTGCACTGAAATGGCTGCCAGTAATACGAGAGTCACAGCTGATCACCGTTGTCCTAAATTGGTTTTTTCTTTAATATTCTGGCAAGGAGCAAGTTTATTGCAAATTTTATTTATTTTATTTTTAACTCATTGGCAGTTTTACCTCCATTAGAGAGGGACCAAGATTGTATACTTTTTAAAGATTCTGAATCTGATGATACTTGGAGAACTGTCCCCAAATTTCAGGAGCTCATGGCCAGCAACGTACTGTGCATTTAACTCCCACTGGAGTCGGTATCAAATTTTGCTTCTGGTTAGCCTCATTTGGAGTCGTAATTAAAAAAGGATGAGCCTATGTTTATCATTGCCATTTTCTTTCTTACAGAGAAAATAATTGAAATCTGGCTAAACAGAAAATTATTTTGGTTGCCGATTACTGTGGTCTTCTTTTTGTTGGCCAGCCTGATGCTTGTTTAGATTCTGTCTAATCCATCGAGAATGTTGCATCCCAAGCTGGCTCCCTTAGTCATTTACCGGGCAATGTTATACCTTCTTTGATGATCTTCCCTTTCTGTGTTGGATTAACTGGAAACATTAGTCCTTGTCTTCATTACCAAGAACTAAGTCAGTATTCCCCTTGTTATTCTGTTGACAGTACTCAATTCTGTACTTTATTTACCTGTTTTCCCATCTTGATTACCTGTGTTTATTTGGTTTAATTCCACTATGCCAAGTCTCAATTCTCTCTCTGTGATTATGTTTCCAGGTGCAGGTGCACTGTTTGTATGTGCTGTCCAACTCAATTTGGATTTGCTTTTTAGTTTAGGGAAATTAAAAATAATAGGCTAAAATTAAGAAAATCTAAAAGCTACCAAAGACTGCGATTAAGATGTGTATTTTCGAGTTTTTAGGTCATGGATCACTATTAGTATCAAGCTTATGGTCGGAGTGCAGTAAGTTGCCCTTAGGATTTAAAAAATAAAAACAAAACCCAGAAAGAGTGATTGCTATAAAGCACTGTTCTTTACTTTTATTATTGCTAATGTATTTTCCAGAAAAGAGTTATGATTCTGTAGCATTCTAGGAGTAGTTTTTAAGTTTGCTCGTTTTTCATATTCATAGCTATTATTGTTAACATGACATCCATTCAAATCTGGATCTGCCCCTGAGAACGGTCATGTCAGCTCTCTTCTGCCTTGTTGCATATGTTAATATCATGCTGTAATCTTCATGAGAAATGAAGATACTTGAGAGGAGCAGCTGATACCTCTTAACTTGATGGAGCAATTAAAACTCAAGCACTTGCTTGGAAGATCAAAACAACATGTTTTGATCACAACTTTTCTTTATGATTCCATTTGCTTTTATGGTAATTTTAGAAGAAGGGTTTTGTTATTAAAAATAAAATAATAATGGTAATTGTGCAGGTTGGTTTTTATGATGGGCAGTTTACTTGCAAAACTC